>OX103976.1:4276879-4357573 GCA_944470395.2 Schistosoma turkestanicum | reverse complement strand
CCAAAATCATCCCTGAATCCAAAACGACCAAATCGATATGCAACAGTGGCGATGGCTATCGCATAGCCTATCTCTCCACACCACGATCGCAGTTTGCAGTTTGCCTGATGGCTGTGACATATAGGAACCGGGAAGACCTGACTGAAACACTGCAATCTTGGTACAGTTCGAGGAAAGATCTGCCTAGCCACATCAGATTTTGCGTGAGCCGACATAGATCTGTGAAACAACAGCAAAGAGTCCGAAATTAACGCACAAAACTGATAGTTAAATTCTAACAACTACACTTGGCACAAGACGTGATTGAACCAACTGCGAAAGCAAAAAACCTGCAGAGCCCAGTTCACACAGAAATGGTCAATTCGGCTTGAATAAATTATCTGACAATCCGGAAACGGCTGCTGCTGCAGAAGTGAACTAGGTGCTGAGACAAACCAGCAAGTGCCTCTATAGCAACGTGAGAGCACTATGGGGTAAGCTAGTAGAATTCAAGAATATGTGCTCTCAAATGTATCTGAAGATCATAATCATAACTGAAACATGGCCATCCCCTAACATTGCAAAGGTTGAGGTGAGCTTGCCAGGCATTACACTCTTCCGAACCGACAGGCAACACCAAACTCGGGGTGGAGTGGCTATATATATAAATAGCCACATTCTTGTTCATGCTGGTCATAAACTAATCATTCTCACGTGACGATCACGAACCCTGCTTTTGCTACAATAATGCACTTTACATGCGCATGAGAGAAGTGCTGCTACATGCCCCATGGTGGAGGCTGACAGTAGATGATCACTGGCAAACAGTGGGAGATGTCATTCAAAACCCTGTCGTAGACAATGTTCCTCAGTCACAACAAAATGCGCGGCACTGAACGCTTGCCACAGGCGAAGAAGAGAGCCTGACACAAGTGGAAGTCCTCCTTGAAGGATTCCGATCTCAGTTCTTACTCGGTATTGAGAAACAGATGCAGTAACAAAGCTTGAATTGACAGCTGACAATTTCAGATAGGGCAAACCCGAAAATTCTGTTTATATTCATGTCCAAAAGAAAACCTATTAGTCAAGGGTCGTGTTCTCTAAAAGTACCAAACTGGGAAGACCTCATCAACCTTCAGATGGCCGAGATCGTCAACACCAATTTTTCTGATCAATTAAACCAGGAACCTGCATGTTCAGAGTACTACGTCAACCCATTGACAGCTGTAGGCTTAGGGAACATCCCTATCACTCCTGACTTAGTACTAATGAAATTGAAATCCTAACGCCTAGGTTTTGACAAAATTCGCCACATAGTCTTGCGAAAATGTGCAGAGGTCCTCTGTTCACCGATATGTGACCTGTTCAGACATTCATTGGAGTCAAACCGATTTCCAGCTGAACTAGCGGAAGTGCCGCGTCATGCATCTCCTGCCTCACATGACGCCAACGATCTATACCCCTCCCATATGTCTCTTCAGAGCGCGATGTCGGTTTAATAACCACAGAAAGCCTCCACACTTGTCCAAACTATGTAGGGAATGCAGAAAAGGCAAATGCGACTCTTCACTTGATGCGAAGACAAATTGGTGCTATTGCCCAAAAATTATTTTTAACCATCTTGAGGACGTAGGCGCGCCCACACCTGGAAATTCAAAACGTCTCTGCTCAAAAAAGACATAAATCTCTTGGATCGAGTGCAGTGACGATCAACGAAATGGGTGATAGTTTTGAAAAATAGACTCCAGCCCTTGCGATTATTTCCACTGAGCTACAGGAGAATAAGAGACGATCTGATCATGGCGTTCACCATATAAGATATGCCAAATCATCGGAATGTGAGCGGTTTACCGATGCATCACCAGAATTCCCCTTGAGGAAAACGTCGAAAGATTGCACACTTTTTCCCATTGCAAAACGTCGAAACATGGTATGAACTCCTAGACTAGGTGAACACAGTCCACTGAGGCGACTGCTTTAGGAGGAGACTTGATAATCAAATAGGTTTACACTAGCTCGTGAAAAAGGTTTGGAAAATTTGATATAGCTCAGTCTGGGTGATATTTGTCGAAGTCATACCATTGTATATGCGGATTCGTTCTATCGTGAATGTCTGCAATTTCGACGGTCGGTATTATTGATGTACATAATAAGTATGCTGATAGAATACTGCGATGAACAGAAACAGGAGTGATGTAATGCGTTATTAGGTCTGTTGCCGACATGACGCCAGTCAGTAGTTGCGACCGTAAATTCACTGCAGATGTCAGAAAGTATTATTATTATTTTGCAACCGTGTAACTAAATATAGTACTTTCACCGTATATTAGCAACCTGGTACTGTAACATAGTGAATGATAAATTTTGCTCTCTTTTCAGGTACTTCTTGAAAACGATTTTGATAACTTTAATTTCATCAACATTGATTTTCCTACATTGGTTCATAAATATATCTCGGAGAACTTACATGTTCACTAATTTTCTCAATGTTGTAATACAAGTTAATTATTGCTAATAACACACAGAGCTTATCTTCTTTATTGATAATGAATCATTTTTAGTCGTTTCGTTACAAATAAACGCAAGTCGACGCTCCTAAGCAAAGCAAACTGTCAATCGTGAAGGCATTATTTCAACTAGCCGAAGGATTCCAAACACTCAACAGCATCTGTAAACCTCAATCAAATAATAAATGGATGACTATCAATAGAAAACACATCCAGTATTTCTTCTTTATTTTCAAGAGTCATGATATATGACAAAACGTTTATGAAAAATACCATGAAAATTCAGCATAAGACTACGTTGTGGTGGGCGAAACATTTCACTCCGAGATCTATTGCCTAAATTATAAGGGATGCAACTTACAAGTATCAGTCAGACTGTGGAAGTATATATATCAGTGCACACGCTCAAATACGATGTAAATGTTATCTTCAAAAGTCTGTCAATGGAAAAGCTGTGTCAGAATGAAGAAATGGAACACCTTTCATGAACGTAGTTTCAATAGAAATTCATCATTAGCCCCAAATCGAGCATTACTATTCGAGTAGCGAGACTACATCAGGATAAATAAAATCCTTGGTTCACCTTTAATTGAAAAACACTGTCACTAAAGCACAGTCAGATGAGTCATACGCCACATAAGGGTTCAGAAGAATACTCTTTTCCGGGAAACTAGATGTGCGTATGTATTCTAGTACTTGACAGTTTATGAATGAAGTGCCTAAAGGTCTATGGACAGGCTTGAAATCAGCCTGATTTTACAGCATACCCACTTCTTGTTAGGCATAAACGTAATATAGATGCTAATATTATGGACGCCACTTTAGATAAACAGATTGCTTTCTGACTGTTATAAGAACGAGTCTGTCCTTTTGATGTAGAAAATCAGCTATTGCGATCAGTTAATTAGGATCATGTTCAGTTCACAGACTCCACCAGGGATTTCCGTTCATCGAAAGGCTTATATCGGATTACTGTCCTCAAAAACCGCAAGGCTGGTCTGTTGAAACGCGCTGCTATTGCACAAATTGAGTTGATATAAGCCTTTGCAACCACACTAATATTTAATGATTTACATCAATTCGCAAATCAGGTTGACTGGTGAATCTAGTTAGCTGAAACGTGGCTGCACGCCAGTTTGACGGCTCCATAGATTGTTATGCCCTTCGATCGAATTCACGGGATAGAGAATAACAAGTAGTTCTTTCATGTTCCTGCGACTGCTTCAACGACAGTTGGATTTCTACAACTGGATTGATTGAAAATTCTGAGCGATTGCCTACACTTACTTTTCGCAAATTAATGTTTATTAGCTCAGCTGGAACAATTGATGTTCCATCTTTCTCAAATTCATACAGTAACTGAATAAAGTCTGTTTAACATTTTCAGTCCTGCGGAACGTAGAATGCCACAGGTATATGCATTCACTCTCGTAATCGATTGTTGACTGATTGCTTTATTAAGGCTTAATGTTGTTCGTTTCCGTAAATGATCAATTACATTCCATAGATCGTCAAACCTGAACGTAAACGTGCTTTCAAAACATATTACTCATATATTGCAATACAGTAAACAAACTATTTCGACAAATATTTATCGTAAATTTTTTCTAGGGCTGATGGTGATAAATTAGAAAACCTTTATTTTCAATGTCGCCATTGTGTACGGATTTCACCCGATTCTGGTGAAATAGACAGTCGACTCATGGTCAGTTAAGCTAGGATCTGTAGTGGTTTTGTCAATAGGATGCTGGAGAAATCTTACAGTTTACGAGAAGTAATATGAAGGTTTGAAAAAGTAATACCAATAAAAAGTTTTGTTTACTACATATCTAATTTGAATATTATTCATGGAATTTCATTTGAATACTGTGTTGCCGAAGAAAAAAGGCAGATTGCTGCGGAAGTGGAATTCGGGATGAAGCGATGCAAATAGAAAAGTAACTCACTGCGAAAAGCATCCAACAGCGTTACTAGACTAGTCCTCATTTGCAACAGAAAACAGAAAGGCTACTAAATACAGTAATCTGAGCAATACAGACAAACGTGTTAACATTAAACGAAAATTGGTAAGAACTGAAAAGGAAAGTGAAGGACAAATGTGGTTCAAGAACACTTGTCTGTGTGCCTCCGGTTCCAGCCATGATGATGCTACAGCTACAGACTGCTGTAACGATGAAGCTGTCATGTGATCGCTTCTTCTTCGCGAACAAAATAATCGTAATCAATTTGTAACGTACATCAACGAAAATTATTATTGGTTCGGAATTCCGATTTGCAAAACCAGTTATCTACGTATATGTTAGTATTGTATATTGATTTAAACATGATTTTAATGAAGTGCAAACTGCTCCTCGTAGCTGTTCCAGGGTTACTGCTCGATTTGACCCAAGATGCAGGAGAAAGTTGAAGTTTGGGATGGTTGACCCCATGTCGTGAAAAACTAACTAACCTATTCGGTCACAAAGAAATCCTTTCCACACTCTTCATTTCATTCCTATTTACACATCCATATGATCTTTCGTTCCTCACGTCACGTGTCTAGAGCAAATTTTCCGAGCACATGAAACGTTATTGCTCTTTTCTCTAAAGCTGCCTGTCAACTACAGACAGATTGAACGGATTATGGCGACCGCCTAGGGCAGCTATACTCTGATAATCTCCTTTTTCTAACAATCACTAAGTTTAGACATAGAGTATAACGTCCCTTGAAGTTGCGACCTCCAAAGCTGTGTCTAATATTTACACAGCTATACAACATCGCGAAACGTTGCTTCAATATTGGATTGCATCGAAACCTGAAGAAGTGGTAGGTAGTTAAGCAGTTGGACGTGTCGACTATTTCATTCTCCTTTAACTCTGATTGCTTTGTACGTTACGAAATCTCAGTACGGATACAATAAATTCGATTGAACTATTGTAACATGCGTCACTTACATTGTTCACGAGATATCATCGCACAGAAAAATAACGAGCAAACTGCTCAACAGTTCTCCACTTCCCACTCTATGGATGAGAAACATGGCCAGTCAGAATAGAAGATATGGGTAGGTTGCTGGTATTCGACCATAGATGTAACCTGAGAAAACAAAGTTAGCAATGCTGTTGTTAGGAAACAAGTGCAAGTTCGGGATGGTGAATCCACAGATGAGATGTTGAAGCAACAGTGAATTCAGAACCATAAAATACGACATACATAAAAATGTCTTAGCGAAATTCAACGGTAATATATGGTTACACGAATTCAAACAACTAGTCCGTTTTATAAATTTCGATCGAACAGTAGCAGGACGTAATTGCTCTAAAAATTTCGTTGTACATCTGCAACAATCTGATCACACATATTTGCTTGTCAACGCATTTTATATAAAGATGAATAAAAGGTCACATAAATGATATTTCAAATAGTAGACATAAGGAGAGAGAAAATTAACGTTATATGCAAAGAATAAGAAAGGGTTGGAAAATTGTCACATTCTTCCAGGCTTAAACATTATCAGGGGGAATCGAAAGTTATGACAGATTTTTTCCGCACCAATAGGGGGTGTTGGAAATAGCAAACCGTTTGCATCGATCGCAAAATGCATCTGAGACAGAGCACCGGATTGGCATCAAGACAGCCTTCAAAGCATTGTAAAGAAATGTTGAAGGACAATTTTAGAGATTTCTGGAGGCCTTCTTCATATAAAACGCCTTGACAAGTAAATATGTGTGATCAGATTGTTCCAAATGCATAGCGCAAATACATCAAATTTTTCAGATCAATTACGTCTTCCCAGTTCTATCGAAATATAACAATAATAACAATAATTGATTCTCAAACAACAAGCATGTTGCAAGAGACATTCCAGTTTATAGGCAAGATCAAAATGTTAAGATTAGCAACATATTTCTTTTAAAACGGTATGCAGTCACTGGAATAATTCACGAGATTCATTGGATTCCTATAGATGGAATGTACAATGCGAATATTTGGCACGTGATACGAAGGCTGCGTTACGACTATCATCTTATTGACTGCGAAACGATGTATGGTAAAGCCAGGTTTGCATATAACAAGAATTGATGCGGTCAATGTGCAAAGGTCTGGTTGATATTCATCAGCTAATGATATCACAGGCCACTGGGTAGGGTAACCAAATCTACGGTAAATATCCAGATTAATATATGAGGATTGGAATAAGGTGCTGAAAAATGAAGAATAAAGAGAACGGGACGAGTAACCGAACACAAAATATTATTGTTTTAAGCCGAACAACGACTTAGCAGATACGTTATTGGATAAAACAAAGGTATGTTTACTCAGACGTTTGTTTATATCAGAACACTGACTGTACACCTGCACTTATGTGGGTGAATGAAGGTCATTCAGTGGTGAGATAACTAAAGGGAATTTAGTCGTATGAATAGAGTACATTCAGAAGAACCAAGTTGTTAGCAATAATGTAGATTAAAAGAATAGAATAAAGAGGCACAATAATATAAATCATTTGCGGTATCTTATTTATTCTGTTTATTTTTATCTCTGTAGCTCAAGAAGACATGCGTGAGCTCTTTTTTAGTATAGTTGTCCAGACTAGCTTGTAATAGGATTTCTCGATAGTAAGTACAAACCAGTGCAAGGTCACAGACATGAGTCGTAGACGAGGAGCCGTAAGCAAACAAAATGTTCTGCCACACAGACATGAGTAGATTGAGGTTATCGCCCCACCGTCATGAATGCTGGTAAGATGCTCCACCTTCCCTCCTTTTGTGATGTAAGGCACTCTTACGTTTAATGGTTTATTGTAAACAATGGTTCCCAATCTGTTAAACTGTTAATACTTAAACAAGAAGGAACTCACAATGATACACGGAGTTTGAGTTCCTTGTAATCGATATTCGTTGATCAGCATGACTAGTTTCTTGAACTTAGTGATTGTGTCACAGATAAGGATATTGACTGGTAACCTGTTCCACATTAGACTATATCGTATTACAAAGAAATTACAACGCAATAATTTTTTATGTTTTGCCTTTAATAGTGTTTATGCATTGTTTCAAACTCTGTAAGCAGTGTCGTGGTTCACAACTGGGCCGTATTTTACGAACGGGAGACCATTGATCAGTTTATAGAAGAGCAGTAGGTTGTTTTAAGGATGACGGTGCCATAGAGGTTCTAAGGAAAGATGGCTCAATACGAGCAATCGACGGCTGAAGTTTCTTCGTACATTTTCTACTGGCATTTTGTCCATGATATTCATGTTTGAAAAGATAAGTGAACAATATTCAAGTGAGGGCCTTATACAGAGTTTGAGGAGTGTAAGCTTAGCCTCACTTGTCAAGAAAATCTTGTTTATAAACTCAATTAGGCGACTGGATATAGAGATAATGGTTGAGGCATGTTCTTCGAATTTTAGGCTTCCAGAGTAACTAACACCCAGTGTAGAATCTTTTATGAATGTTTTTTTTGGAAAATCCCTCCATGCTTATATATTTTTGTTATGACATGACGGACTCTTTCTGTTGACATTTTGGTATTTTATTTGATTCCAGTTTGAGATTTTATCATTGTGTATTGTTACTATTTCTGTATTTTGTACTTATATTGCAGTTTTTATGTTTGCTTCTGAACTGTACACATGTTGTTTAAATTGGATATAATATGGCTACAGCCACATTTTTGGATTTGATATCGTCGCAGTATACTAGTTTCACCTGGTCTTTGGAACCTGGATACTCATCGGAGTAATTTCGAATTGGAAGACGTAACAATTGTTAGGTAACGTTTGTATTTCCATTTCTTTTATATAAATAGACAACTTTTTCCTGGAATTATTGTGTTTTGATATTCTAATAGAGGAAGGTGCGTTCAACATACGTCTATTGGAATTGAATTGAACTGCTACGGTAGAAAATCCTTCTACACCCAGCTCACGCGCTGACATAAGTGTCTGAACCCTACATTTTTGTAAGTAGAGTGGTGTTTCATGGTGACGCGTACTAAAATGTATCATGCGACATTTGTTGTGGTAAAACGGTAGTTGCCAAGTTTCGCTCCAGGTAGTTAAGTTATCAAGATCTCTCTGAATCCTGGCTATATTTTCGTCCAGATCTTCAGGCTTATAGCTGTATACAATTTTCGTATTATCAGCATATAATTATGCTCGTCCAAATTTTATGACTTCAGCTATATGTCGCGCAAGTGGTACCACGGGTGGCTGTATCCCAAAAAACTTTTGATTCGTCTGGCATTGCAGTTCTAGTAATGTCTTGATAACACAGCTAGTTACTAAGGTTAAATTCATACAGAATGGTTTTAATTTGGGGAGGGTTTGTCATATACAATTGCCAGTTGTTATGACCTTTTCCATATTTGAGGGTTATTTTTACCAGCTCGCTTGAGAGAGTAGGATGCATAGAGTTTTCATTCTTAGCGTTTTTGCTAATTAAAGCCCAGGTATTAAGGTGTTTGAGCAGTGCACCTAGCTCTTGGAAAATTATTATTTTTGTATATTATCAGGTGTTGGTCTGACATATTCTTAATATTTTCAGTATTAAAACCTAGAGAGGCTATTGAGTGAACCTGATCATCGTAGCTGGGAAAGTCGCAGGAGAGCGGGTTTGAATCCATCGATGGCTTTCTTCTCGCGGACCCCAAACAGGTAGCCGGCATCTATCAACATGACTCAGTACACTTGTCGGTGAATTCATGGATTTGTGCCATGTTTTGGTTTGTCCACCCAAACTTTCTTCCAATCTACTCCTACACTACAAAACAGCTCGTCCAATCAGTCGGTGGTTAGGCAGACGTAACACATCTCCTAACCACCTTAAATGATAAAGTTTCATTACTTCGTCTATTGATCAGCCATTCTTATCCAGCAGCCTTTCCCTAATAACAGCGTTGCTCACTCGGGTGTCCCGGGATATACGAGCGATGCTACAAAGAATTCGAAAATCAATAACCTACGAATACCTTCTACGCTCACTGACCATGTTTAACAGCCGTAAAATAGGACATGGCGAACTACTGCACAGTACATTCATCCTTTGGTCAGCAAACGGATATCTCGCCTATGCCATAATTGACGCAGTTTGGCAAAAGCCAATCGAGCTTTCTGTATCTGAGCTGAGATTTCGTCAGTCACCAGGCCATCAGCACTGATGAAACTTCCCAGAAAATTGGAGCCGTCTACACGTCCGACTACTTCACTCCCTTTCACGAGTTCAGGTGACGATGCAACCCAATCCTGAAGCAACATTTTGCATTTCGAGGGGGAAAACAGCATCCCGAACAAGTTCGATTAGAGAGCTTGTATAAGCTCAATGTACTTCTCTGGCACACATTTTAATGACAGACACCGCCACAGAACCTCAAGATCAACAGAATCAAATGCCACTCTTAGGTCCAGGAACACAACTATTGTAGGACGCTCAAATGTGTGTTTGTATACAAGCACTTGTCGTATTGTGCAAGATGTGGTCTATACAGCCATGTCCAGGTCGAAAACCAGCCTACTTTTCTCTAGTCTTCTCTTTTACGAGCAGTAGTAATGCGTCTAAATATAATCGAGGCTAACAATTTAGAAACTATATTAGTTAGATTTATTATCCTGTGATTGTCACAACAAGACTTTTGTCCTTCCTCATAAATTGGGACAATCAAGGATTGAAACCAGTCAGATGGGATTACGTCCAGTTCTCAGATTCTACCTAAGATCTCATCCAACATAGCTGCTAAGACTGGACCGCCATCATTAAAAATCAGGACCTGCAGCTCGTCTTCGTTTCAGATTTCCTAACGCTTTCTCAACTTCATAAAGCCTAAGGGAACGTACGTCGATTTGCCATTCAGGATGACTGGAGATCGTGAGTAACTGAAGAGTGGCTCGATGCCAGTTGCAGAAGAGGAGAGTTGATAATTACGTACTGAGCCAGAAGGAAATCAGAGGCGATCTGATTATGGCGTACACCATCATAAACACGTCAAACTATCTGAATGTGAGCATCTTACCGATGCACCACCACCACTCCCTTCGAGGATATCCTCAAAAGATTGCACACCTTTTCTCATTGCTAGTCCTCGCAACTTATAATGCTCTCCCAGCCGAGGTAACCACAGTCCCCTCTGTGAACTGCTCTAAGAAGAGACTTGATAAACACCTATTCACATACGGACTATCATCTCCCTCTTGGATAAGCTGTGCATGATGCATATCTTGAGACCTGCCAGTTGTTATCATTGTCATCTCCTCAGATCATTCAAATAATCTATCTCGCCTATTATCTCTGTTACCTCTCCCTTGCTTAGACTTCGGTGCTCTATCACAATCTTTACTGCCAATTAATAAACTAAATTCATCTATATGTTACTCAGTTCAGTTATCATTAGAATTTTATCTTTATTACTCTTATTACTTTCCACATTGCAACTAACTGATCTTCGGTCTGGTAATGTGACGGCTGCTGGTATTCAGAAAACCTACTGCCCTGAAACAAAAGTTTTCATTCAAATCTCGTGACATACAAACTGAAAACCAACTGCCAACTGACTAGAATTAGAAAGTCGAGTGACTAGACCTCCATCCATTGAACATTATCGAACACCTGAAACAGTACCGAAAGAACAAGAATCGTGCGCGAAGAAATCAAATTGGTTTATACTAGCTCGTGAAAAAGATATCGGAAAGATACGGGATACTGAACGGTTTGGCGCGTACTTTGAAAGTTGTATTTTTAATTCACATGTTTTATCCTTTTCGTTTCCCTATCATCTTACTCTATTTCAACGAGACATATGAACACATCTCTTACAACCACTCCTTGGTTATTCTTAGTTTAGTAATTTTTGCTGTAGTTTTTGGCTTCATAATTCCAAACAGACTTTGCGCTTATAGTAACAAAACTCTGCTTACAAAAACTCCACAAATATATCACGTCTATCTCAAAAACACTTGATTTCACCTGTCGAAGATAACAAATGTAGAAGATTCAAATCCGCAACTAGATTCGATAAAATCATGCGTAAGTACACTGATCCCTCCGTATCTTATTCTGATCTACCCACTGGCTTAATAGAACTTCAAAACGACATCTCTTTACCTTGTATCCTGCTCGTTGTTACAAATACAAGTAACCTGTCCCATTCTTCTTCAATTTAGTACTGTCATGGAAGCCAATCACTTCATTATTAATCTGTCACTACTTGAACACATTCCACTATTTAGGAAGATTACAATTCTTCGGCATAGAACTACAATACAACGCCGAATTACCAGTGGCCTTCGAGCACTAGTAGCAGCTACAATCACGAATGTCACATTAACCCTAAAATACCTACCTCCACCGCTCCTAAAACGGAGAACTGATCCGAAGTGACTACTATTCCAAAGACCTGTCCCCTGAATAAAAGTGCTGCATCTTTTCCCGTAGTCAAATGCCCATCTACATGTAAACCACAAGTCAATCACAATTCTATAATATATAAATATTGTCCTAAAGATAAAGGGACACACCTAGTGATTCAAAATTCTCACATGAAACGTGTCACTCGCCCTTACCATCATTCTTCAGTACAGCAATGCCTGCCCCTTATCTCTCCTACTCGGGACGCTACTATACTTCTAAAATTAAACCCTAGGACTCCTACGAATACGGACACTCATACCAAAAATACCTACAGCAACTCTTACCTAAGGCGCCTCACTGTTTCTAACCCAAAGCTTATACCCTTGATTATGTACAAAGAGACTAGGATGCCTAGAGTTGCTGAGATAACCCATGACACTAGCCTGCTTGTGCATCCGCCTAACAATACTAGACACCACCTGGACGAAATACCTTTTACAATTCTTAGGTCTCTCCAAAACATAAACCTCACCCTTTTTAAACGCTCACATCCTTTACTACCTTCAGCTGTTGAGGGCAATATTTCCTACTCCTTCAAGTCATGCTCTGCATTCTGTGATGTAATGGATGACAATCAATCTTTGACGCTATCTGCCCTTTCCAGCGGTTATACTTTTATGTCTGGTCCTTTTGACAAACCACTTTTGAAATTGTCCAAAGATTTGACTTACCCCACTATACCTAATCCAATTGACTTACGAAACGATCCATCCTTATGCCTCCTAACGACTTCCTTATCTGTTCTTTGGGAGTCATCAGTTAACTCTGACAAACAACACTTATCATATCCTAACTCACATGTGTTCTCTCACCAGGGCTGACTCTGAATATCTTTCTCCCTCTAACGATATCGCTCACACAAAATAACTGACCATAACAGTCAAGCCTATATTCCTACTTCCAACCCTTCTAAGGAACACATGACATACAACCCTCCAGATACCCAGCGTGCATTCTGAAAGATGAGTATTCATCCTATGTAACACTTATGCTAATGAATTCCCGATCTGTTATCAATAAGATTACCCAGTTACGCTCTCTGGTAATTCTAAACAACCACTCCATTCTACTGATCACTGAAAGCTGGTTGTCTTCCGATGTCCCTGACTCATACCTTCTAATTGCCTTTTATGAACTCTTTCGCGGTGACTGAGGAATTAAAAAGGGTGGTGGTTGCCTCATCTATGTATCTGGAGTCATCAAAGCAGAAATGTTTTATGATACTGATCTTGATCATGTGCCTGATCCAATATGGCTGACTGTGTAAAATACTGGTTGCATGTATTTTTCGAGCTCCAAACACTCATCGATCGGTTGACGTTGCTATTGGTGAGTCGTTTGCCAGTTCTTCCTGTCTTAAATTCACCTGCAAAATTATTTGTGATGACTACAACCACCCTGGAATCAACTCGCAGACACATTCCGGTCCACTATGCTTTGATAGCTTACTTGGTCCCCTAGACACACATGGTGGGCAACAACATAAGCACCTGCCTACTAGAAACCACAACATTCTCGATTTGGTATTTTGTCACAATGTCACCACAATATCTGTGGTTGTCATCACGGTGACCGAAAAATTGTCCTCTGTACCCTTCCGTTTTTCGCTAAATGTGACAAATGCAAAACAGTAAACCGGTGGCAATACACAGACTATGAACATGCTGACTCGGTTTCTGATTCAGCACTCCGACTGTACTGCATTTTTTTTGTCTTCAACCCACTGATGCATTACATATATTCAGTGTCACCATTAACTCTGATCTAGACACTAGTATCCCGCACAAAACGTATTTCAAATCAGCTAGGGCTAAAATACAACGACTAAAACGGGCATATTGCAAAATCTAAGGACTTCAGCATCCTGTACCAAATTGACGCTATACTTGAGGGTGTGAAATACCAACATGAAGTGCGTAAGTTATTCGATGAAAATAATGCTCTCGCTACTGCGTGTAAGTCCCACACATCTGTCGTTTATTTAACAAACGCATAAAAATGTAGTCAGATCACAAAATTCATTCTTTACTGCATGATGGACAGACTTATTATGACGAAGTTGTTATTTGCTAACTGTTTAGTATATGGATCTCCCTCAGTCTGAACACATCTCCTACCCCTGATAATAACATTAACTGTAGCAGTATGAATAATCTTTGTACCATCAACTTTGATCTTAGCAATATTCAAGCCGCAATTAAAATCCTCAAACCCAATGGAAGCTGTGGTGCGGATGAGATACCTTCCATACTTTTTTAAAATGGCAGGACCGAACCTTCTAGCGCTTTTGCCTTTGCGTTTTACCTTGCAGTGTTGTGCACGGCAGTGTTTTGAGTCTACTGCTTTTCATAATCTTCGTCTACAGCGTATGCAATTGTTTAAACAGTTGTAAAACCTACCTCTATGCGGATGACCTAAAAGTGATTTATCAAACTAGCAAATCTGACTTAAAAAACTTGTTGCACACAATCCAGAACGAACTCAATACTGTAGATGATTGGTGCAAGCAATGGAACCTTGAAATTAATACTGAGAAGTGTGGCTGGATGTGTTTTGGAGAAACGTGTGTAGGACCAATCGCTGAATACTGCTCCTTCTTATTTTCTAACTAACGCCTGTCTGATATGTTGAAGGTTAAAGGAATACAAAAGAACTTGACTCGGGAAGTCCTAAATCATTGCTCACTCATTGACTATCGAACCCGATGTAATGATTTCGGCCTTGATCCATTATGGAAAAGAAGGCTTAAGTCCAATCTGATCCTTTACTTTACACTCCTGTGCAAGCGCATATATTTCTACTGTAATTAAGTCCTTATCCATGGAAAATATACACATAATCTTCCAGATAAAGTATCTACGTTCAAACTTGAGATGTATACATCTAAAACTCGAGAAAACCTTTTCTTCACCTAGAATGCACTTACATGGAATAGGCTTCCCTCAAATGTACGCATGGCAAGTGGGTTACATCAGTTTGTTCAACTTCAAACTGTCTAACGAACCTAAAGTAATATCGGTGTTTGCCGTCGAAGAATAGGAGTTCAAACTTTGGTAATTTCAAGCCTACTATCGGTGTCCTAAACATCAATTCTTTCCCAGGTACCTAAGAGTTCTCGTCCAAGTCTTCTTCCTTAGTGCCTTCTAAGGGTGACTTACAATAATATGTATCAAACATAAGATCATTGTTATTTATGAAGGAACCCATTAAATATGAAGTGTCGTAAACGACTTGCCTCGCATTTTGGGATTCCTCATGCTCTTCCACCCTCTTCGTGTTTGTTTTCTTTCGAGAGCTCATAATTAATTGAAATTCAACGGGAAATAAATAACAAATACGAAATATAAAGTTTCCACCGGTAAATCTTCGTCAATAACAATCCAAAGAGATCAGAAAATCGTTTTCCAAAATACAGTTTGATCAAGGTTAAAGATAAATAATCCAAAGTTCTTCTTCCAGGAAGTTTATTATTGTAAACGATTAAAATTCCAAATGTTTCCTTGTTCTTCTTAATTGTCAGACTGTAGATGAATTTTCTACCGTAGAAATTCACTTTGATTCCAGTAGGTGTAGGTCGAACGCGCTAACCCCCTAGTCGAATATCAAAGCACAATAATTCTAGGAGAAAGCGGTCTATATTTATAATGAAATGGAAATACAAACAGTTACCTGACAATTAATACACATTTCAAGTCGAAATTACCCTGATGGGTATCCAAATACAAAAAGAATAAGTGATACTAGTATTAACTGCCACGACATCAAATCCAAATATGGCTGTAGCCATATATAATATCAAATATAAACAACATATCTACAGTTCAGAAGAAAACATAAAAACATCAGTATAAGTGCAAAATATGGAAATAACAATATACAATCATAAAATCTCAAAATGGAATCAAATAGAGTACCAAAATGTCAACAGAAAGAGTCAGTCATATCATAACACAAATATAAAAACATGGAGGGATTTTCCAAAAAACAAAATATTCTAAATAAATTCTGCATCAGTGTCTTTCTTTAATGCGTTTTTGAACAGCGTCAGTGCAACATTCTGTGTATGAGATGCATATACGTCCTCTTGATCAGAGTATAACAGAACGTCCTCTGAAGCTAGTCTCAGTTATCCTACCTGTGTCCAATTCTTTTCGCTGATTGCAAGCACCTCCAGGTTGTATCTTCTCATTTCTACGGCAACTTGAAAAATAGCACCTGTCGACGATTGACTTCAGCCTGTCTTGGAACTATAAGCCCTAAATTATTCATCATATGCAATGCTTCGTGATTTCGTCTATCAACAGGCTTTCAGCGCTGATCAGAATTCTAATGAAGGTTGGCCATTCAACCACCTGAAACACTTCACTTCATATCACTAGTTCGAGATAAAGTATCTACGGTCAAACTTGAGATGTATACATCTAAAACTCGAGAAAACCTTTTCTTCACCTAGAATGCACTTACATGCAATAGGCTTCCCTGAAATGTACGCATGGCAAGTGGGTTACATCAGTTTGTTCAACTTCTTATAGATGCTCTCAGTTGCACTGACTCTTCTGCAATGGCGAACTCACTCGCACCCTGCCTACCTACTGTCAGCACTGCATACACGTAAAGTACAATAAACGCAGTGCTGCGTCCTATTTAGTTATTTTTACCCTCCTAAGTAGCATTATATTTTTTTAGTTGAATATAAATCTCCTTTAGTTTTTATTTGAAATAGTACAGGTTACTCTACTCACTTGGTCCGTCGACACTGTTCAATTGTAAACTGGTTGATTAGAACGCAGTATACTTTCCTGGGCGCAACCTTATCAACACTTACAACTGTGTCAGTTTCACATCGCCTATTATCAATCATACTGTTCTCACTTGCAAGATATTGAATAACCTTCATCCGTTAGTGTTATGTATTGCTCCACTTTTAACCGTGATACCTTTTCAATCTTCTTCTTAGCTTGTTAGGTACGTAATTCACTTAAATTAAAGTGGTCAGAATGAATTTTATCTTGACACACCACTGTATTGACTATCTCAAGATGACAGGTGAATTAGTGCTTTGTTTATATATATATATATATACACACTTGCTACGCTGCTGCCTTTTTCTCTCACTTTCTTTTCTGACACTTCCGAACCCCATTCACGGTGGAAAATTCTTGGTGCCTCTAGGGAACATGCACCCTGTGTACATGACTGTCTGGTTCACAGCGCGTATCAATCGCCTTTCAATCAACACTGCTGCCTTTTTCACTCTCACGTTTCTACTTATGAGAACATCATTCACTGTGGGAGATCGTTGGTGAATCCAGGAAACATGAACCCTGGGCACAGGGCTGTCTTGATCACAAACGACTTTCTACAATGATCCACTCTAGGAGCGGTATTTCTGCTCTACGTCTGAATGCTATACCAACACCAGCGAAACCCAGGAAAGCAGCAGCAGGGCTATCGGATACACGTACAGTTAATCTGACTGCTTCTTTGTTTTGACAAGGCGAAATCAGAATAATGACTTTACTAGGATTCTGTATGCGCGTTTCCGAGATGCAGCAAACATCGATTGAGCGAAAGTCTAATATTCCAGCTAACGAAGCCTGTTGCCATATTTGACATAATGTAGGTTCATTTAATGTTCCAACATGAAGTCTAGAACGGGGTTTCACAAGATCAGAAATGACGTTCCGTGAACTGTGCACTGTGATAAAGGAATGTAAGAAAAGAGTCGTGGAGATAAGAGAGGTATTAGGGGGTGTAGGAAGGATTTGATTTTGACCGATTTGGTCTCGTGTGCTGTTACGAGTATGAGGTCGGTTGTCACTTCCCGGCTGCCCACACCTTCGAAGGTCTTTTCTTGAGGAACCTGACAAGGAAGGTATATTAGCGTTAGTATTAAAGACCTGGCTGCTTGACCGCAGGGCCTATGTGACAACTGTTTGAGGCCGGTCACGCACATCCATTTGATGAAGGATTTTTGGGAATTGGCCCTGCTCTTGAAAGCCCTTAGTGGGAACCATTACCGCCGGAGACGGAGATCCGTGAGATAGGGTTAGGTGTGACATTTTCATGGTCGACATTTACTAACCCTTCCTATCGTGTGAGAAGTCAGCATCGCTGCAGATGCTGGCTGTCCGAGGGAAACACCTTACTGCTGTCACACCCCTCTGCACTCAGCAGTACAACTCGCTGTCAGAACCTGGTAGCCGCATTCAGACTCATCGCTCTCCCATCGATCTGCCTTGCATGGTAGAACCTTCACGAACAAATGTTCCGACCAGTGTAGCTCGGTTGGGTCATTATGATAGTCAAGCCCGACCGTCACGTCAAGGTGGCAGCTACGGCCGGGGTTCACACTTCTTAATGGAAAATGGAGAACGTTTTAATCCCCTGGACGTGTTTTTCGAAACAAACGTCAATTTTTATCGTTCACGCCCATGCAATATATTTTGGGATCTTTTCTTTAATTTATTAGTTTTAGCTGGAACTGTGTTGTTTTTTGAGACATATTCTGTCAAGTTACCGTTCGAACAGCCGGAGTTAGGAATGCAGTTGTCGTTCGATTTCTCGGTGACAGAGGGTACCCGTACATTGGGGTGGACCAAACAATATCAGTTAAATGTATTAAACACAATAAAAGTGTAAGGACGTTACTTTATTCGTCTGCCTGTACGTGTTCGGTTGGCTTTGGTTCCAAAAATCCACAAAAATAAATATGATAACAATCCTAGAGATATAACTATCCGTAGAATAGCATATACATTTGACTGCAATCTATAAATGTAGACAATAAATTTATTCGAATCCAGTTACCGCATTAATGAATAATGGAGAAAATGAGACATAAATATAAAGTGTGGCACATTTCGGTGCTTCTTTCTGATTTCTTTCTCAGCCGAAATCTGTTTTATTGTTGCTGAAGGTATCTGGCCAACAGATCTGAAGAATTTTTCGTAGACAGCTGTTGATAAATCGATAAATGGTTGAGTATTTCATCGATGGATTTGTCTTGAAATTTTTATAAAACATTCTGACTTGGTTTGAATTATCAGATGCTGTTCGTTTAAGGAATGCTTTCTCACTTCGTTATGTATCCCTGACGGACAAACCAACTCATTTCCAATCACGTGAAACTTGTGTTAGGTATCCTATCTCATATGATATCATATATTTGATTTTACAAATAGATGATGATGACTATGAATTCAGCTCTAATATTATAACTCATATTCTATTATTTCTAAATTTTCATTAATTTATTTTATGCATTTTGGTTTCATGAGAGAGATCACCATGTTTGTATAAAGTATCAAATTCAAGGACTGTTTTAGCATTCTGAAATATTAATTTGTCGATAAACAATAAATTATTGATGTATCTGCCCATGTCCGATCAATAATAAACAATGTTCACTGATCAATTTCATAAATAAAACTGTAGCGACTCAGTGACTTTTAATGTATTCAGGAGTCAAACTAATACTTTACAGAAACATTTTATTGTACACGAAAGCTATTTTCCATTGATCACCTTATTCTGCATCAGAGAATGACCTGAGCTAGATTTACAGAACATCAAACACTTATTTTATATGGGCCTAAAGATCTTCAACTGCCTGTTTACATTATTTCACACGGAAACGCATCCAGAATATTCACTTTATGCACTGAAAGCCTAATAACCAAGATACTGTATTTTTAATATAATAAATACACGTTATCGTAATACTATAGTCCATTCTGAATAATTGTATTTTTTTCACGACCCATATTACAAAACTGCACTGATCATGACATCCACCACGAAGAACCGGTACCTATTATGACAATCGACGAATCTTGTTGATGAGTGCTTAACGACCTGAAGTCTAGTACACGTAAGGTTTGGTGTAGATTACTTTCAACTACTCAGCATATACAGTTATGCTATTTTGAGTATTTGAATAGTACGTTTATTGAGTTAAAACATATTTTTTCGTGATGAAAACATCATGAGTAAATTAATTTTTCCCAAAGCAATCTTCAGACATTCAACTTCTTCAGTTTACGACTTTGACATGATCGTTTTTACCCATTACGTATAATTCATTATACTTGCTCACTATTGAGTAGACAGAAGTCATTAGACGCATCTGCAGTAATATATTTTCATTGCACTATTCATTGAATGTATGCATGGTTAAATAGACACAACATCCTCAGTCACAAGATGGCATCTTTAAAATGGCAGTTTACAAACATGGTTTGGATTTCAAAATGAAATCATATAAGGTAATTTGTTTACAGTCGGTACTGCTACAGTTCCTAAGCGTATACTTTCTTTGGTATAGAAGATTTTCCTATCGGTTCCAGTATTGTATTGTCCGAGAACCAAGTTGCTTACAAAACATCAACATTTGCACGTCTTCGAGGTTTATATAGAGAATAAGGGGAGTGAATAATCTATTTTGAAGGCCTTGTTTTTGGAAAATCCCAGCATGTTTATAGATTTGTGTTATGATCTGACTGACCCTTTCTGTTCGATATATTAGTAATTGATCCCACTTTGGGATCTTATCATTTGTATCTTGTTATTATTTCTATATCTTGTGCTTATATTGAAGTTTCTATGTTTCCTTCTGAACTATATATGTGTTGTTTAAAAATTGTTACTTAATATGGCCACAGCAGCCCGCTGCAACTAACTGAAAGCATTTATTCTTCTGTTGTCGGAACGTACTGTTGTGTTTAGAAATTCGAAAGTGTAATATTGTTTTTGGTAATTGTCTGTATTTCCCTTCTTGTATAAAAACAGAACCTTTCTTTCCAAGATTTATCATTTTTAAACTTGGACTGGGCAAGACGCGTGTGAACCTACACCATTTAGATTAAGAGCGCACTAGCAGAGGAATAAATATTTCTATAGAGGATGCAATAGATAATTCAATTAATTTATCTAGATGTCGATATTTTCGCATTTGTTCACAATCCTTTGTGCTGATTGCTTCATACAACCATCATATCAAAAGCTTTCATAGAATAGATAGAATGTGAGTGACAGATGTGCGTTGCACATTCTGAAGCTTATATAACCTAGACCTTATAGCATTTCACTTAATTGTTTGCATTGTATGCTTCAATAGAAAATTTGTGATTTCAAATATTAGAGAGGGTATGAGCTGCGATAAATATTGACACATGAGGCATTTCTATATCAATTATTTGTTGACCTTCACTTACTAGGGTGGTAGATAATGCAATGTTAACAAATTAAATATCATTTATGTTGCTGCAAATTTCAAGTTCTAACAAGATATCTCTATTTTGTAAACATCCAAACAAATATCTAGCTGAGATAAACCATCAAAGTTCATCGATAAAACACAAATAATCTATGAGGATATTACAAAAAATCCAAGTCGTTTGGATCTTACAATTTCATGATCATGATGCTACCTTGAACATCGATCCTGAAGAATCGAGTATGGAGTTGTTAAGCTGTTGCACTCCACCATCATCTATATGCAGCACTAGTCCTAGGAAAAGCACTACAAGCAGTGTTAGACAGTTGAGACAGATGGCGTTCGAGTGAAGGTGGATATAAAACAGAAGTCGAATGACTGACATGAGAAGAATACTACTAATACAGATGTTATTATTAAAAGACATATTAGTGCCGCGAATAACCACAACAGCAATAATTGGAAAACATCGAGAGACACTCATCGACATCGTAGCAGGCGTAGATGACGTTCACGTAAGACTGCTCAACGTGAGAAAGACTAGAAGTAACGATATGCAGAAGATATTACTCTAATTGAGAAATATTTAACTAGTATCAGGTAATATATTCGATTGTCATTTTCACGGAACATAAAATACTGATGATAAAAAACAGTCGAATCGAAGACGTGATGAGTGTACATGTTTCGCAGAACTTATAATCAGTACGGCTTCTGATTATTGGAGCGTGAGATGCAAATAACGCATCGTTGTAAAATGGAGAACAAACTGCAAGTACAATAAATAAGCGTGTTCAGAGAATATTTAGGAAAACTATCGATTTTATGAGTGATAACCTCAAATTTAGCTAGCGAAGTTAACTTTTATAGATTTAGGAAAACAGGAAGACTAAGCAAGAAATTGAAGGTGATATGGCTAAACCTGGCACTTATTTATCAGTGAAAAAATATACGTTTGTATTACGACTATGAAAACAGTATGTCAGAGTCAGCTTACTTGTTCACGCACAGGCAGGTTAACAAGGCATTTTTATATGCTTGAACTATTACGAGTTTACCTAGTCAGGAAACGAGATTCAGGACGAAGGATCAGTTGAAACTACATGCTACTTAAATCCGACGATCCCAACCACCATATTGAGTAAAAATAAGAAGTTTTGATATGAAGTTGAGCATGTTTTCCACAAGCTTCCAAAAATATGACCTCAGAATCCACAACAGAATCAGGATCCAGGACTAGCGATCCGGGACCGGGTCATGGTCATAAAACGCTGCAGATAATGCGTTTCTATAAATTTCGGTCGGATAAGAAAACAGCATCGAAGTCAGTGATATTAACAGTTAGCATCACCATTAGGAGGCAACATCTGAAGTGACCTTGACAGTCAGGCCAACCAATACGAAACAACATTTGAGCACGTGACATTGATATCTAGGATGACCTTAAAATAGAATGGTAGGAATAACAAACAGGAACTGACCACGTGTTCTCTTAGGATATTGGACGAACATAACAAAAATAACATATAAGCCATTATGCACCTAAACAACAAAACAAATACAATCAAAGTAACCAAACATGAAGAAACCTCAAACACATGTAACGTACACAAATATCACCAGAATCAGAATTATGTATGAAAAAGTCAAGACATTACACCGTGCAATCATCGACCAAGGGGAAAGAGAAAAGATATCATTTAGAATACACAAGAATTCTGTGACCGATTTCAAAGAAAAATTCTTCGCATCGATAAGTGTAACAGCATCACAAACAATATAGTGTGACGAAAAATGACACAGAATTGAGTAGAGGAGAAATTCAGAAACAGGCCGTAATATGTGTAAACATATGAAAATATCACAGTGTCAAGATAACATGAACAGTACATTGACAAACTTGAAAAACATAATAGAAAACGAATTATGCCCTCCCAACAATTTTGATAAAACTCTTCAACACTGTCTATGATTGGATCACTACTAGACTCAAAGTGGTCAAGAGCACGTCGCCAGCAGATTGATCAATTGCGTGCCTGACATACTGAACTTCCTAACTCATCATCAACATCAGATTCGCTAGTTCCCTTAAGGCCATCTTCTAAACTAATTTAACAATCTACAATGCATTTCATTAACCTACTTCACTACGTTTGTGAACAATAATCACACCAGTTTTCTTCTATGTATTCAAACATTAAAATATCTCACACATAATTACTTCACAATTTATAAATTCTCATGGTTGATTAGTTTATGTATATGAGGACACAATTTCGGTACACAAACTATACGACTATCGATACTATTATTTCTTGTTTGAATGCGTTTGTAGTTCATACAACTAGTAGCATTACCATGATTTCAGGGTAAAATCTCTCGATGAGAATTGTCACAACATCTGAGTGCACCCACTTGTGCAACACATTTTGCTATAGCATTATTCAAGTAATACTTGAAATAAGAATAAAAGCTTGATTATTATGTTTCGTGAGAGAGTGTATGAGAGTATTTTATTTGAATAAAACTTACTCACTCTAGGACACTGAGTAAAATCAGTAGCCTTCAGATAGTAGCTTGAGAGGAGCATGTGAAACAAACAGCAAACAAAGATAAATGGAGATACTGGTCCGTTCATATGCTTAACACAGTATAACTCTGTAAATTGCTTTTAAGTTTTCGGATGAAACTTAACAACGATTTTTACAACATTGTTTTCATGTGATAATGGTTTCAAACATGCAACGTCGTGATAAATCATGGTGTCTTGCGTTCACTGAAATTAGTACTGATGTTGCTCATTTATCACTAGGATGCTCTCGTTATGAAACAGAGAATCGATCGCCGACTAAGTCGGAGACTATTTCTCGTTTCCACAATCCTTTATCTACTGTCCAAACATATCACAGTTAACGTAACAGATATTGAGTTAATCCAATGTGGTTTGGTAAAGCACAAGTGAATCAAAAACCAAGCTCGTAAATGCTATTGCATTCTTAATATTGATCCCTATCATGCAACAGGTTTGAAGCTTTCATGTTTTGTTAACTACCTACTTGTAGGCTAGAAGATTACAAATACAGCTGACTGAATGTGTTTGAACATTTTCAATGTCTCAATGTTTTCGTGTTGGTCATTTTGACAGATATCGTATGCATAATCTAAACCAAACTAAATCGATAAGCATTTGTGACAGTGAATGCGTTTCTTTAATTTTCAGTAAAATGGGAATTTTCGAACACAAGAGTAGACATAACATGTATAAAACGACTCACAGGTTGAACATAATCGACTGTTCGTAATAAATGTAAGCCATTTATTTTCTGCATACTATATGCTAGATTTCTATCCCCTTATTTATTTTCTGCTCTTCTTTTAATATTTTCGAATTCTTGATGTTTAATGGGAATACCTGTCAATAGAGTTCAGCGTCCTCTTTCAGATGAATTATTACCCAAGCAATATAAGTTTTATCTCTTCTGATAACTTCTACAGTATATGCATCAGGAAATATTCTATCTCGGAAAATACCAGAAACAAATTTCTGTCGGTTCTTAAAGTCTATAAAGACAATTACACTACTTATATTAGTGTATGCGCTAATAGAATGATTATTACTTAATAATAAAAACCATCCTTTCATCTTTACACTTCAATAAAGGAATACATTTTCAACTAAATCGTCTGACATATGCGGTTTTGGGGCAAACGAAGCATCATAGCTGAATAACTACATCAAAACGCTTGAAAATTGGCCACTATCAGTAGATGATCTGAAAATTGTTTTTCAAACAAGCGTATCTGGAGGTTTTAAAGAAATGGATTTCAAAGTGATTTAGTTTTTTCAACTTGACAAGGTGATATGTTGGTTTGTTGTTTTCAGTTACGATATTGCCGACAGTTTAGGAGGTACCAACTTCACTGCTTCACACAAAGATGATTCACATCAAGATGTTCTCACGTGTTCGAAGGGCAGTCGAAATAAGGTTTGTCGGTTAGTTTTGACTAATAAACCTTTCACTAGTTGGACTTGATATCTGTGGAATGGGATCCATATCTCACTAACACTACCGATTCACATGTTTGTAACCCTTGACGTCATCCGTCTTGATGAGTCTCATGCTGGAACTGAACCGCCGTCCAGTGCTTCCAGGTTTCCAATGGTGGTCTAAAAATGATTAATGGTTGGTGACTTCAAATGTGTGAAAACACAAAACTTTAAAACTCTGCCCACAAATATCATAAAAGTGCTCACTAGTTACCAGCTTCTTGAGGAAATTTTAGGAGTTCTTTTTGAGATGACGTTGCCAATGTAGTTCAAACCTGTCGGATTTAGGCAGTGACTACCAAAGACTAATACTTGAGGTAGCGCAAAATCAGTAGCTGAATCAGAGTTTGATATTAACCTCGTTGGATGAGTGCTTAGTGATCCGATGGTTAGGCGTTCATGCACAATACCGAAGGTCCCGGGTTCGAATTTCGCGAGGTGCAGTAGTCGTTGATGCGCACTGCTGATGGGTCGCACACCAGGACGAAACGGCCGTCTAGTGCTTCCACGTTTCTAATGGTGTTCTAACAATGATTGGATGATGATTTCAAATGTGTAAAAGCACAAACCTCGAGAACTCTGCCCGTAATTATCCCTATAACCATAATTAATTAATTTAACAATTATTTAATCCCTATTTAAGTAGAAATCCGCCTCATACGTACCGATCATCATTGGATATCTTGATGTGACTATGAAGCGAATTTATGAACCTCACATGATTTCAAATTGATGCCAGATTCTTCGAATTTTTCCGCAGGATAACCATCAAAAAGGCGATAGTTGATGCGGTTCATGTTGATCATAAGTCTTTTTAGTGGGTAGTGGAAAATCAAGTACTTCAACTACTCACCAATCCCAGTAATAAAATAGTTCCTACGAATTAGTATGAGTCCGTTGATTTCTTCACGACCGTTCCATGTGTCCTCAGTACAGTTACAGCCGTTCGATAGTGTCCAGTAGATAGTGGTTCAAGCAGTCGACTGCACAATATCTACTCAGTTCAATTTTGCGGAAAAGCGAAATTTGAATTTCCGATTTGTAGGGGATGTGGAACATTGTGGAATGTGGATAACAAATAAATAAGTCGAATTATTTGCAGCGCAGATTATATTAGAGGACCGTTCCGGTACATTTATATACAGACTTAGGTACACTATGTTCTGTAACACATTTCGGTAAAAGACATTAGGACTCGGAAAAGTTGTTAGTGATGCTCTGTTCCGAATCAATAGGCGTAACCTCACCTTCTGAAACGTTTTCGACAGTTTCAGTACATCAAGATGGTTTTTTCACTAAAAGGACCAACTAAATGAAGCCGATAACCTTCGCAAACCTGCGTTAACAGTGACACATTTCGACAGTCAATGACCGATTGTAGAAACGGGAAATAGTCTCCGACTTAGTCGCCGACCGATTCCCTGTTTCATAACGAGAGCATCCTAGTGATAAATGAGCAACATCAGTACTAATTTCAGTGAACGCAAGACACCATGATTTATCACGACGTTGTATGATTGAAACCATGTTTGAATACATAGAAGAAAACTGGTGTGATTATTGTTCACAAACGTAGTGAAGTAGGTTAATGAAATGCATTGTAGATTGTTAAATTAGTTTATAAGATGGCCTCAAGTGAACTAGCGAATCTGATGTTGATGATGAGTTAGGAAGTTCAGTATGTCAGGCGCGCGATTGATCAATCTGCTGGCGACGTGCTCTTGACCACTTTGAGTCTAGTACTGATCCAAAGATAGGCAATGTTGAAGAGTAGTATCAGAGTTGTTGAGAGGACATTATTCGTTTTCTTTTACGTTTACCAAGTTTGTCAATGTACTTTTGATGTTATCTTGACACTGTGATATTTTCATATGTTTACGCATATCACTCCCTTTTTCTGAAATTCTCGTCTACTGAATTATTTGTCGTTTTTCCATTACGCTATTTTGTTTGTGATGCTGTTACACTTACGGATGCGAAGTATCTGCTGAATTCTGTGCCATTTTCACGTCACACTATAATATTTGTGATGGTGTTTTAACTCAAATTTAAATGTATGGATTCCTGTATCAGTACAAATCCAGAATACTTTCGTATGTTATTTTCTATTTTCTTGGCTTTCACAATTCTAATTAGGTTTGTCAAACACGGTATATGATACTGGCCTAATAATGCACATGCTTCACTTGACGACATGAGAAGGATATTCTTCTGATTTGTTGAAGAACTTTTTAATTTCAGAACATTTAACCAGTACTCGACGATGTATACGCTTAGGAACTGTAGCAGTACCGACTGTAAACAAATTACCTTATATGATTTCATTTTGAAATCCAAACCATGTTTGTAAACTGCCATTTTAAAGATGCCGTCCTGTGATTGAAGATGTTGTTTCTGTTGAACCATGCGTATATTCAATGAATAGTGCAATGAAAATATATTACTGCAGATGCGTCTAATGACTTCTGTCTACTCAATAGTGAGCAAATATAATGAATTATGCGTAATGGGTAAAAACGATCATGTCGAAGTCATAAACTGAAGAAGTTGCATGTCTGAAGATTGCTTTGGGAAAACTTAATTTACTCATGATTCCTGTATCAGTACAAATCCAGAATAATTTCGTACGTTATTTTCTATTTTCTTGGCTTTCACAATTCTACTTAAGTTTGTCAAACACGGTATATGATACCTGCCTAATAATTCACGTGGTTCACTTGACGACATGAGACGGATATTCTTCTGTTTTGTAGAAGAACCTTTTAATTTCAGAACATTTAACCAGTACTCGACGATACATTTTAATGACTTGAAACACCTCATAATATTTGTTCAAGTTGTTCGTGTGTATTTGGAAGATAACTGTATCTTGCATGACATATTTTAACAACCGCTGCGACAGTGTTTCTCTGCATTAGTGGATTTCAAAATCAATATGACGTCCTATTCATACCTAGTTAGATTCTCTTGTCAATATTTATCGCAGCTCATACCTTCTCTAAGATTTGAAATCATAAATTTTCTATTGAAACATACCATGCAAACAATTAAGTGAAATGCTATAAGGTCTAGGTTATATAAACTGCAGAATGTGCAATGCACATCTGTCACTCACATTCTATCTATTCTATGAAAGCTTTTGATATGATGGTTGTATGAAGCAATCAGCACAAAGGATTGTGAACAAATGCGAAAATATCGACATCTAGATAAATTAATTGAATTATCTATTGCATCCTCTATAGAAATATTTATTCCTCTGCTAGTACGCTCTTAATCCAAAAGGTGTAGGTTCACACGCGTCTCGCCCAGTCCAAGTTCAAAAATGATAAATCTGGGAAAGAATGGTTCTGTTTTTATACAAGAAGGGAATTACAGACAATTACCAAAAACAATATTACACCTTCGAGTTTCTAATAACAACAGTAAGTTCCGACACTAGAAAAATAAATGCTTTCAGTTAGTTGCAGCGGGCTGCTGTGGCCATATTAAGTATCACTTTTTAAAGAACACATATATAGTTTAGAAAGAAACATAGAAACTTCAAATTAAGCACAAGATATAGAAATAATAACAAGATACAAATGATAAGATCCCAAAATGGGATCAAGTACTAAAATATCGAACTGAAAGAGCCAGTCAGATCATAACACAAATCTATAAACATGCTGGGATTTTCCAAAAACAAGGCCTTCAAAATAGATTATTCACTCCCCTTATTGTCTTTATAAACCTCGAAAACGTGTGGATGTTGATATTTTGTAAGCAACTTGGTTCTCGGTCAATAAAATACTGGAACCGATAGGAAAATCATTATACCAAAGAAAGTTTTCGCTTAGGAACTGTAGCAGTACCGACTGTAAACAAATTACCTTATATGATTTCATTTTGAAATCCAAACCATGTTTGTAAACTGCCATTTTAAAGATGCCGTCCTGTGATTGAAGATGTTGTTTCTGTTGAACCATGCGTATATTCAATGAATAGTGCAATGAAAATATATTACTGCAGATGCGTCTAATGACTTCTGTCTACTCAATAGTGAGCAAATATAATGAATTATGCGTAATGGGTAAAAACGATCATGTCGAAGTCATAAACTGAAGAAGTTGCATGTCTGAAGATTGCTTTGGGAAAAATTAATTTACTCATGATGTTTTCATCACGAAAAAATATGTTTCAACTCAATAAACGTACTATTCAAATACTCAAAATGGCATAACTGTATATGCTGAGTAGTTGAATGCAATCTACACCAAAAAGCATTTGATACTTCAAACCAAGTCAGAATGTTTTATAAAAAATTTCTAGACAAATCCATCAATGAAATACTCAACCATTTATCGACTTATCAACAGCTGTCTACGAAAAGTTCTTCAGATCTGTCGGCCAGATACATTCAGCAACAATAAAACAGATTCCAGCTGAGACAGAAATCAGAAAGAAGCACTGAAATATGCCACAAAAGCTGAGCACCCACTTTGAACCCTCAAGGTCACAGAAAAAGTTGAAGGCCAAGAAATTCATTTAGCCGAGCAAAAGAGAGAGACATGAGAAAAAAGAGACAAAAATTCGTGTAAACTAAAAATAAGAGCGGAGAACCGAGTAGGATGGTGAATATTGGTCAGTGACACAAGCTCTATTGGTTGTTACACTTGTAAGTATGCAAGATATTGATAACAGATCACATCCACTAAAATTGGCAGGTCAATGGAAATCTGTTTCGTTTTTGTATGAGATAATTAGGCAGTCTGTCTTCACGTCTACGCCTATTGAAACCGAACCCCGTGGTCCCGCTTATAACCACTTAAAATAATCGGTATATAACAATGCTTGAATACGTAGTGATGACTTGGATGGATATCCATTTATAATACTATGCGAAAATGAGCATGATTGACTGGGTGAAGTTTTCAAATGATAAGTGGAATGTTTATGACTACGAGTTCTTTCAGGTACTCAATCAATTTGATCAAAGAGATTCTGATACTTAAATTCAACATACTCTCCTAATTGACTCTAAGGATGATTATTCGTTTATTGCCACTGAAATTGGAATGACAACATTCCTGAATAATGTTCAGTGTCGAAAGTTTGTCAACGTGGAGCAATATTCAATTGACACTTTTTACATTACCAAATGGTATTTCAGTGGAACAATCAATCTACACTCTTCAATCAACTCTGTTTAGTTCTCGTAAAATGATATTTATTCTTCCACGGCTTTTCTTCCATGCACTGTTCAATGTTTTCTTGTGTTTCTCGCATGGGTTCTCTAGTCGCCTAAACCAACTCTGAAACTTTAATCTTCTTCTTATCACAGTAACAAATACTGAGACCTGAAAACTGATGTCAAGTTTGTGCTAATGATGCGGACAGAGATTATTCGAGGAAATACACAACTGTAATGCCTATGACCGTTATGAAATTATGTTAATCATAAACTTCATGCCACTATGCACACCAATGGCTATTTTTTAAACTATACTATTCTTAACCAAAAATTCAGAGTCATCGATGATATGGACAACGATGAACGCTGACACGCAGCTACACAAACGTCACAAGATATGGTCAATTGGCTTACGATGCAGTTCTTCTATGACCTCTTGGTATCTCTTATCTCTTCAACTAAAGGATTCCAAAGAAAATTATCACGGCATTCCAGAACGCTGGTTATTCTGAAATGTTATACCAGATGAACACAGACTATGTAGTCTCAGCGTCAACAGCAGTGAGTAGTGACATGCACCTAAAAAGTACATGAAACTCGGACACAAAACAATAGGCATCATGCTAATATAACTTCACGGAGAACCGTTGATAGCGGTAAAAAGCTTCTCGATGGAACCTAATTTTGATTGAGGAATAATTTTGAAAAAGGTGATGCAGATGAATTTCACACACATAAAATAGCTCACAATCGCACCACGGTTTGATACCTCACTATCACAGAAGAATGGGTTGATAAGAGAAGGACTGAAGTCAGACATGAAAAGAATGATGTTTTGGTTAACATCACCGTCAATGATTGTTTTTCCTTACTTCCTCCTTTCTCAGTGATCGATCTAGTTAACTTCGTTTTCCAGCACATTTCTTTGTTTTATAAGCTTTGTAATTTTATTAAATATAATTATATGTGCATTATGCAAGTAAAATAGTTCTATTTTATTTACTAGCCGTTGAAGAAACTCAACAAATTTACTCAATATTCATTGATGAAACATCGTTTTATATCATAGTTTTAGCTGATACTGTAGTGTTTTCTGACAAAACGCCATAATACACAATATATATATATATATATATATATATATATATTACAGCTCACTGAATAAAACTACAACTAATCACCATTTGAATTAACTCAAGCTATTCGTGAAGAAATTTATTCAACTGAGAGAAAAATTATTATACAATGATTTTACATGTACTCGGACATACACAACCACAATACGTTTTAGTGCCTCATGTTTAACCTACTTGAAAGAAATTATTCATAATTTTGTTTTGCCAGAAACTCGTAATTGCACACAGAAAATGCCGTATTATGAATGCTTGTCAAATAAGTGCAATATATGAATGAAAATATAGTGTTATAATTCCGTACAAACAACATATATGCTCGCATCCTTTAAGGTGTGTTTCGTTTCAAACAAATAATAAAGCTCAATGAATAAAAGGCGCAAACTCTGAAAGTGATAACATTCTTTAACGCGGTATAGTGTTTTTCGGAAATTTATCATTCGCAGGATATTATGCTGATTTAGTAGAATTTATCTATTGTACCCGGTGCACTTTGCTTCTAGAAAGCAAACCTTCTAACTTTTCAATCAGTTAATACATACTTGTCGTTAGATAAAGTTTTTTTCACTTCTGGATACACTAGTTTAGGCCTACTTATTGACTGCCAGTGATTCTTACACTTCATAACTGAACCTCTTATCTTCAATAAGTATTCCAATGGTGAAACTCGTAGATATAAGGGATACTGTACTCAAATATACCAAAACGTCTACACGGAATAAACTTCAGCATAATCTTGTGAAGCCAAAATCTGAAAGTTCACAACCCAAGGAGTTGAATGTTCCATCCGAAACCGGCAATAGTAGTAATAACCTTGCCATCGAGATACGACAGTTACAAAACTCACTTGCCCAAATTAACGATAAGCTTTACCTGTTAGCACCCCTCGTGAAATTATGGGCGCGGAATAATGATAGGAACCTCGAAGATTTAGCCACAGCGGAACATATCCTACATTTTGTAGCTGAGGAAGTTACGAAAAGAATAATGTCTTCCTGCAATGCGATTGCATATAACCTCCTTGACCGCACATCCTTGACTTCGCTAAAGAATACCTCTCTACAAGCGTGTGGTATGGCAAACGTCAGTTGTCATGTCACACATCTCAGAAAAAAAATCTGACAAATCAACTTATCCACTTCTGTTCAAATTTGGCTACTGCAACGACGCCAAACAATTTATCCGTTTGAGCAAATATATTTGCTCATCAACCTTGTACAAAGACTTAGAGGTTACCTGGTATCTATGGCCTTGTCAACGTCGTGTAAAAACAAGAGAGGCAAAACGATCACAGAACGGTGCCATAGTAGACAATCTACAGAAGATAACTCCAAATGTCATGAAAGTAAATAAACTAATAAACCACTCTGTATATCTTGATGAGCCTGTAGACTGTGAACCTTCTAACAATGTCATGGAGTTGGTATGACAAACTTATTTTTTAAATAGTTTTTGATGCTTTTTGTATTTATTCTGTTAATTTTTACAGCCGGTACATGTACTATGAAATGGTTGTACAATTTGTTTGAGTGTGTGTCCTGGGATAACAGGCGCTTTGATTACTGTACGTTTCCATTCTGTTATACACATAGCATGACACTCACTGACTTCTCCTAACAAATACACTTTATAGACATGTCTCATTTTCTCCATTGTTCATTAATGCGGTAACTGGATTCGAATAAATTTATTGTCTACATTTATAGATTGCAGTCAAATGTATATGCTATTCTACGGATAGTTATATCTCTAGGATTATTATCATATTTATATTTGTGGATTTTTGGAACCAAAGCCAACCGAACACGTACAGGCAGACGAATAAAGTAACGTCCTTACACTTTTATTGTGTTTATTACATTTAAATGATATTGTTTGGTCCAACCCAATGTACGGGTACCCTCTGTCACCGAGAAATCGAACGACAACTGCATTCCTAACCCCGGCTGTTCGAACGGTAACTTGACAGAATATGTCTCAAAAAACAACACAGTTCCAGCTAAAACTAATAAATTAAAGAAAAGATCCCAAAATATATTACATGGGCAGGAACGATAAAAATTGACGTTTGTTTCGAAAAACACGTCCAGGGGATTAAAACGTTCTCCATTTTCCATTAAGAAGTGTGAACCCCGGCCGTAGCTGCTACCCTGACGTGGCGGTCGCGCTTGACTATCGTAATGACCCAACCGAGTTACACTGGACGGAACATTTGTTCGTGAAGGTTCCACCATGCAAGGCAGATCGATGGGAGAACGATGAGTCTGAATGCGGCTACCAAGGTCTGACGGCGAGTTGTACTGCTGAGTGCAGAGGGGTGTGACAGCAGTAAGGTGTTTCCCTCGGACAGCCAGCATCTGCAGCGATGCTGACTTCTCACAAGGAAGGAAGGGTTAGTAAATGTCGACCATGAAAATGTCACACCTCACGCTATCTCACGGATCTCCGTCTCCGGCGGTAATGGTTCTGACTAAGGGCTTTCAAGAGCAGGGCCAATTCACAAAAATCCTTCATCAAATGGATGTGCGTGACCGGCCTCAAACAGTTGTCACATAGGCCCTGCGGTCAAGCACCCAGGTCTTTAATACTAACGCTAATATACCTTCCTTGTCAGGTTCCTCAAGAAAAGACCTTCGAAGGTGTGGGCAGCCGGGAAGTGACAACCGACCTCATACTCGTAACAGCACACGAGACCAAATCGGTCAAAATCAAATCCTTCCTACACCCCCTAATACCTCTCTTATCTCCACGACTCTTTCCTTACATTCCTTTATCACAGTGCACAGTTCACGGAACGTCATTTCTGATCTTGTGAAACCCCGTTCTAGACTACATGTTGGAACATTAAATGAACCTTTATTATGTCAAATATGGCAACAGGCTTCGTCAGCTGGAATATTAGACTTTCGCTCAATCGATGTTTGCTGCATCTCGGAAACGCGCATACAGAATCATCCCAGTATAGTCATTATTCTGATTTCGCCTTGTCAAAACAAAGAAGCAGTCAGATTAACTGTACGTGTATCCGAAATCCCTGCTGCTGCTTTCCTGGGTTTCGCTGGTGTAGGTATAGCATTCAGACGTAGAGCAGAAATACCGCTCCTAGACTGGATCATTGTAGAAAGTCGTTTGTGATCAAGACAGTCGTGTGCCCAGGGTTCATGTTTCCTGGATTCACCAACGATCTCGCACAGTGAATGATGTTCTCATAAGTAGAAACGTGAGAGTGAAAAAGGCAGTAGTGTTGATTGAAAGGCGATTGATACGCGCTGTGAACCAGACAGTCATGTACACAGAGTGCATGTTCCCTAGAGGCGCCAAGGATTTCCGACCGTGAATGAGGTTCTGAAGTGTCAGAAAAGAAAGTGAGAGGAAAAGGCAGCAGCGTAGCAAGTGTACATATATATATATAAACAAAGCACTAATTCACCTGTCATCTTAAGATAGTCAATACAGTGGTGTGTCAAGATAAAATTCATTCTGACCACTTTAATTTAAGTGAATTACGTACCTAACAAGCTAAGCAGAAGATTGAAAAGGTATCACGGTTAAAAGTGGAGCAATACATAACACTAACGGATCAAGTTAAGTCAATAGCTTGCAAGTGAGAACAGTATGATTGATAATAGGCGATGTGAAACTGACACAGTTGTAAGTGTTGATAAGGTTGCGCTCAGGAAAGTAGACTGCGTTCTAATCAACCAGTTTACAGTTGAACAGTGTCGATGGACCCAGTGAGTAGAGTAACCTGTCTATTTCAAATAAAAACTAAAGGAGATTTATATTCAACTAAAAAAATATAATGCTACATAGGAGGGTAAAAAAAACTAAATAGGACGCAGCACTGAGTTTATTGTACTCTATGTGTATGCAGTGCTGACAGTAGGTAGGCAGGGTGCGAGTGAGTTCGCGAGTGCAGAAGAGTCAGTGCAACTGAGAGCATCTATAAGAAGTTGAACAAACTGATGTAACCCACTTGCCATGCGTACATTTGAGGGAAGCCTATTCCATGTAAGTGCATTCTAGGTGAAGAAAAGGTTTTCTCGAGTTTTAGATGTATACATCTCAAGGTTGACCGTAGATACTTTATCTCGAAGTAGTGATATGAAGTGAAGTGTTTCAGGTGGTTGAATGGCCAACCTTCATTAGAATTCTGATCAGAGCTGAAAGCCTGTTGATAGACGAAATCACGAAGCATTGCATATGATGAATAATTTAGGGCTTATAGTTCCAAGACAGGCTGAAGTCAATCGTCGACAGGTTCTATTTTTCAAGTTTTGGCAGAAATGCGAAGATACAACCTGGAGGTGCTTGCAATCAGCGAAAATAATTGGACACAGGTAGGATAACTGAGACTGGCTTCAGAGGACGTTCTGTTATACTCTGATCAAGGGGACGTAAATGCATCTGAAACACTGAACGTTGCACTGATTATGTTCAAAAAAGCAACAAAAGGACACTGATACATGGATTTCAACGGATCACTCTACTCAGAACTCTTTGGTTATGCGCTCGTTGTGGGAATATTGTGCTACTGTTGACCAGTTTGTTGAAGACACATAAGTTTGCAAATCTTCAACCGTTTTCGTTCCTTTCTCCTGGTCCATGTCGTCACATGATATCTTCATATCTAATGTTGTCCATTCCAACCGTGGCATGTAAGTCTCCAATCAGAATAGCCAAATCCTTTGATGAGCACCTATCGACGATTGACTGTAGCCTGTCTTAGAATTGATCTTTAATATCGTCATTGTAGTCATTGGTAGTTGCATATCGTTGGATGACGTTCATTTTAAGGACCTGTTTCTTCGTCTTAGAAGATGTTTGTAATCATTTCGGATCCATGGGACTCCCATCCTATCAGTGAATTTTTGTTGCTTTTTAGACAGCATTAGTGCAACGTTCAGTGTTTCAGATGCATTTACGTCCCATGATCAGAGCATAACAGAACGTCCTCTGAAGCTAGTCTCAGTTATCCTACCTGTGTCCAATTCTTTTCGCTGATTGCAAGCACCTCCAGGTTGTATCTTCGCATTTCTGCAGCTACTTGATATAGTCTTCCACAGTGTTCGAAAGTTCAATGTGCCCAAAAGAATAGTTGCTCTGGTTGTCAGAAGAGGCATCAGCCTCATGAATTCCTATGAAACACGGCTTTCATCACGAGACGTCATGATTCTTTGTCCAACTCCCAGGGCATTGTTGAAATTGTTTGATTTATTATTTACTGTTGGCATATTTTGGCAAGTTAGTTATTTTGGTGGGATGATATCCTTGCTATCAACAATGTTAAATTACGTGATTGAGAGAATCAGCAATGAGGTGAAATAACCCAGATTTGACAGAGATCAGATCTTAGGAAATCGATCAGCTACACCAGGTATCTACATGTTCAGCCTTCTATGGAATCCCAGTGTCAGCTGATGGCTAGCGGGTTATTCGTATTACACCTGATTTAACATTAGGGAGACTGAAATACCTATCTACTTGAAAGTCACCAGGGTGTGGTAATGTTCACCCTATGTCCTTGAAACAGAATAGAGAAGACCTTAGTTCACATGTTCAGGCATTCGCTGAAGTCACTTTAACCTCAAGCTGAATGAAGACTAGCTGCTCTCACTTTATTCTTCAAAGCAGGAGATAAGATAAACACTGCATGTTATAGACGAGTGATATTACTGCCAATACTGTCGAGGTTAATGGAAGGACTAGTGAACGAACGAATGATAGAGTAGATGGATTATAACAAAACCTCCCAGTTACACAATACAGGTTTCGAAAACTCTGGTGCGAATCCCATTTTCTCACAGCATGTTACAGTTGTATTTCCTGCTGAGACCAAATCGTTCTAGTCTATATGATATTTATACACTCTGAAAATGCATTCGACACAGACACAAATATTCTGTCTGTTCAACCCTACCACGTCACGTATATTTTTATTCGCTTTAGCTCTCAAAAAAGCTTTTTTCGAAATCGTATCTTTCGACGTTAAAGTAATTCGTATACCTATCAATCGTAATTTGTTATTAGTGAATGCTTGATCTTTGCCGTGATGAAGAAAAACTCAGTTCACTTTGTTGCAAAGTCTTCTGCAAATATAACTATCGCTTTTCGAATGATTTGAAACTTCGGTCTTAAAATTATCGGGCATTTATTGAACAACCAAATTCCTTAGAACATATTATTCTGTCGACAGAACAATATATTCTTGACAGGTTTATCAATTTACTGAAATGTTTCATAAGGTAAGAAATATAATCAAACATTTTTTTTTCAACGACACATAACAAGGTGATACATTATCGATTTCCAAGACAAGAAATGTATGAGATCAGAGATTTATGATGTTTGATACAACATTTGAAAACCATTCGGAACATAAAAATCCTTAACGATATTGAATAAAACAAAAGAGTAATAATCGATGTTAATGAAATTACAGTTAGTAAAACCAAATCAAACAAAATGGTTGTTTAATTATTCTAGAAGAAAAGAAATAATGAAAAATAATTAGTAGGACCAGAACAGAACATGAAGATACATATCATTCTTTGAATTTGAAAAACCATTCTACATTATTAGAAATCACGTTTAATCCTACGTTTGTAAGACAATGCATTGAAATCAGTATATCAACTGTGTCACTGTTTGAGCCTTCAGTGAGTTTGAACTCACAACCATTTGCTACCTAACGTCAATGCAACAAAATCCTTGATGCTATACATTCGTCTTACTTATGGGTATTGTAGTATTCTGTCACAAGTCTCAATGTGTATTAAAATTACGATCATGAATGTGGGTTTCAGAGACGGGCGAGTCTACATATTCGATTATGTGCCTTCGAAGCAGTGTCGTCTAGAATGATTGCTAATTATTTCATGGTGATTGGATAGCATTATATTGCAACTAAGAGATGAAATTTTTAAAGAGACCGATGTAACACGGACATTACTGAACCTTTATTCAAACGATACGTTTGAAAGTTAAAATACTGAGCTCTGGATTACCGCCTTTACGTTAACTTGCCTACATCATACAATATCACTAATAGACATGAAATATCAGTATATAAACGTATATCTATATTACAAAGAAGTTAATTATGAACAAAACGTACGGTTGAACAGTTTCTAGATACGCATATCTTAATAGTTTGGAAAAATCAAACAAGAAGTTTGTAGAAAGCACTGATTTTTCCAAAAGCAATGTAATGGTGAGCATCTGCGGTCAATAATGCAGTCATCATATCGTGCTCCCCATTTAAATACGCATCAATAAATGAAACGCCTCAAACATGACATTTTAATGTTAAACGTGGCATTATTTGACCCCGTAATTCCAATTATTGAGGTTGGGCGAAACAGCAGAAACGAAGATTGAAATAAGGCATATGGATCATCTTATTTGTAATATTGACTCACCTTCTTTTTCTGTGATTCATTCATATGTTTCGATGTTTGAAATGATAAAGTAGAAATTGTAAGTAAAATTTGTATATAAAATAGAGCAATTTATATAATTCAATGAGCGATTGCTAACAACTGAATTGCAATGCAAAACATGCGTCTTGTTCACGCAGCGTTTGTTAATACATCACTGAAGTGACTGTGCACTAACGAGTTCTCCATCATCAACAATGACTCTATCCACGATTGAGGGGATGAGAATTAAAAATGATGTGACTTCGACGCCAAACCGTCTACATTCACCACTGGTCACGTCAAAGTGAGTTCATACAAATGCGTTGCGGCAACATGTCTTTCAAACAACATGTTCAAATGCAGTGGCAATCACTGCCGACCGACAATCTTCTCGTATAATACGCAACTATTGCATGCCATTGAAGATGGCTGAATAATTGATCACCATTGGATGAACGCACTTATGCATATATTTTTAATTCCTACATCAGGCATATTCAATGAATCGAACAAAATCATTCAACACATTATCATCAAAATGCTGATAGTAGCATGCTTACTTAGATCTACTTCTGAAATTATCGAACGGAATTAGATCGCAATGATATAATTAACATATAAGATTTAATGCAGTGCATAGATATGGACACGAGAAGAAGAGTGAATACCTCAACAACTTGTTACCTGACATCTCTGAATAGAAGTCTGCATTGCCGTACATGCGCCATGTTTATGTTGAACGTCATTTGTATCAATGAGAGGAATGTTTATATCGCGTGATGCGTTTAGCAAATACGCATTTATACACGAAGTGAAATTTAGGTAATATCAGGGAGACTGACATCTATTCATATCAGTCTTAACAAGAGCTTCACACCGTAATTTCGTTCCCAGATTAAATGACTGAATACATTTCTGACTGTGTCAGTCAAGCAATGTAGATAAATGGATTTGCAGTAAATATCGACCGACAGTCACATGTTACATTACGCAAATATTTCAAACGATTGAAGATGGATGAATCATTTACACAATTTGACGGAAACACCTGCGAATCCTTATTGTATTAGTTTCAATATGCATATTTCGTCCACCAAATAATCGTCCAACTGCTAATTTAAATGTACTCAGATCGATAGTCTCGTGCAAGCAATCGATAGAAATAGTGCAATGCGATGATATCATATATGCTACAATTCATGAAATAATTGTTGACCTATGCAAGTAAGATACAGTCTCGCAAACTGGCGGGCTACAATTTCTGAGTCACTATTTACAAATACAAATATGCGCCATCTCCATGGTCATCATCCATATGTATCAGTAAAGTGAAAGTTATGATATAAATGATTCCAAACATCAAGAATTGAAACCCTCACAACTAAGCAAGTCAGCATCAAGCTTGGTGTAAATTCGAAGCAAAATAATCTGCATCAACCCTCAGTAAAATTTGGTCAGTCGAAGTTCCTGTGTAGTTTGAATTTATCAGTCACCATTGATGTTTGTATGTAGGACCACATATTCTAGAACTACACAGTGCTGTTACTCTATACCTGCACAAACAACGTTTCAAGCTGCGAGTGATCACCTTTCGACTGTTAGGCACAAGCAACTTTGATTAGCAAACATTTTGTCTTTCCTAATCATATCAGTTGTACGAAGATTGAAATAAGGCATATGGATCATTTTATTTGTATCATTGGCTCACCTTCTTTTTCTGTGATTCATTCATATGTTTCAAGATAATGTAGAGATTGTAAGTAAATTCGGTAAATAAAATAGAGCAATTTGTGTAATTGAATGAGCGATGGCTAACAACTGGAATGAAATTGCACACTGAACTACTTCCTGTCAAGCAAATTGACAGTCAGTCAAGCAGCATAGTCAAATGCAGTTGCAATCACTGTTGCATGCCATTGAAATGGCTTATTCATTTATCCTTTTCTTAAAACTCACGTGAGCATACTTATTTCATAACGTTCATTATGCATATTTAGTCAATCATTCAAAAGCATTCAACACATTATCATCAAAATGCTGAAAGTAGCATGCTTACTTAGATCTACTTCTGTAAATATCGAACGGAATGAGATCGCAATGATATAATTAACATATAAGATTCAATGCAGTGCATAAATATGGACACGAAATTAAGAGTGAATAACTCAACAACTTGTTACCTGACATTTCTGAATAGAAGTCTACATTGCCGTACATGTGCCATGTTTATGTTGAACGTCATTTGTATCCATGTGAGGAATGTTTATATCGCGTGATGCGTTAAGGAAATACGCATTAAACACGATCGTGTCAGTCATTGTATAAGAACATGTGAGATTGTAGTAAACTGAAGCAGATTGACCTCTAATCATATCGGTCCTAACGAGACATTCACACTGTAATTTCGTTCCTAGATTAAGTGACTGAATACAATTCTGACTGTGTCAGTCAACCAATGTAGATAATTGGATTTGCAGTAACTATCGACCGACAGTCACATGTTACATTACGCAAATATTAGCAGAGAATAGAGATAGATGAATCATTTATACAATTTGGAGGAAACAAATGTGAATGTCAATTGAATAAGATACAAAGGCATATTTAAAGCAATATGTCAAAATTATTATCAAATGAATATTTAACTGTGAAATCAAACGTGCAAATGAGGCACGAAACTTTCAGTCAGTTTAAGAAATTATCTCAAAAGATTCTACTAATATGAAAAGCAACATTAATAAGAGATTGAAAATGTTTGTATCATTTATACCTCTAGGATATTCAATCTACCACATCATGCGTCTTGTTCACGCAACATTTATTATTCCATCACTGAAGTGACAAAATCAATTCACATTTCATGCATATACACTAAATTGTCATCATATAACTGAAACAATCCGCTTACGTGGATGATTCCCTAGTAGCAGCGAAAAAAACGCATAAAAATGACTAAATAGCACATGTACTGTGATTCAGTGCATTTAAGAAACAATCTGAAGAATAGTGAAAGTGTGAACAACTTGTGATCTGACTTTACTGAATCGATACAAATAAAGCTATAAATAATCCCGTTTCAATACAATGTTCATACGTATCAGCAAAGAGAATGATTTTGTCAAGGAATCCGAACAGCAACCATGCATTTTTACATGATCGCGTCACTCATTGTATGTTAAATTTTGACGTCGAAGATAAATCAACCTGATTGACATTTCTTAACATCAGGCCTAAAGCATGGATTTGCATTAGGAAATTGTTCCCGGGAAAAGTGAATTGATGAATCGCTACTATGCTAATTCAACATTTATAACTTTCCTTAGCTTCTTTTCCTATCGTCCACAGCTCCGAATGATGTCGTTCAGTAATTCCGCCACATCATCGCTTTATTTCGACGAAACATTTTATCACTATTCGACTTCATATATTAGAGTACATTGTTTGTTCTGTATGAATATTTGTTCGGTGAAATATTGCTTACCTGACAGGCCTTCAAAATAACGTATGCACATTTTGAGCACGTTAGTCAAACGAAATGAAAGTAAGCATCTCTGAGACAACAAACTATAGTCAGCATGAAATCGTGCAATAATGGTGTAGAGAAGAGAGTTTTCAAACACAAATACATGCTGTCAAATAATTCAGCACCATCATCTCCACTGCAACACATTCTCCCTGTTATTTTGAAATGTGTCACAATGTCACCGGACTGAATGTCAACACAAAACATCCGTATCATCAACAATGACGAGATCGGCGATTGTGCGATTCAGAATATACGATGGTGGAACTTGGACGCAAATCGTCTAGCTTGGTGTGAAATCGACGCAAAATACTGTACACCTGCCTTCAATAAAATTGTGTCAGTCAATAAACGTATAGATTGGCCGGAATTCTTCTTGATACATTTGTTTCCACAGTAAGGCTATTCGATATAATTACAATCTACCTGTGCATCTCTCACGTACTACCGTTTAATGCAGTTTCTCCTACTTTCGACCTACACTATTACCGCACAATTTGCAAATATTTCAGTTGATTGAAATGGTTTTATTATTTTTCGCTTTTGAATAATGCATTTTCGAATACATATTGCATACCATTATCAGGCATATTTCATGCATCATTCACAAATATTCACTAAATTGTCATCATAGTACTTAAACTATTGTTCTTACTTAGATTTTCTCCTGGAAATAGCAAATGAAACGATATATCAGTGATATAATAACATATAAGCTGTATACAACTACCCAGATGTGTGCAATCACATGTTTGTTGCGGTGACAAATACAAGCTGTCGGCGAATTAAGAGTCGACAACTACAAATACATATATGCGCCATCTCCATGTCCATCATCCATATGTATCAGTAAAGTGAATGTTATTATATCAATGAGTCCAAACATCAACAATTGAAACCCTCACAACTAAGCAAGTCAGCATAAAGCTTGGTGCGAATTTGACGCAACATATTGTACACATACGATAAGCAAAATCTGATTAGTCGAAAACCCTGTGTAAAAGCAATTTATCAGTCAAGGTTCAAAGGTGAATTTAGGACCAACTATTCTAGAACCACACACTACTGCGACTTTATATTTGCGCAATGAACATTTCAATCTGTGAGTGATCACTTTTTCAACTGTTAGGCGCAAGCAACGTTGATTATCAAATAATTTGTCTATCCTACTCATATCTGTTGTACGAAGATTGAAATAACGCATATATATCATCTTATTAGTAATATTGGCTCACCTTCTTTTTCTGTGATTCATTCATATGTTTCGATGTTTGAAATGATAAAGAAGAAATCGTAAGTCACATTTGTAGATAAAATAGTGCAATTTGTGTAATTGAATGAGCGATGGCTAACAACTGAACTGAAATTACACACCGAACTACTTCCTGTCAAGCACATTGACATTAAAAATGTGCAATGCGAAACATGCGTCTTGTTCACGCAACATTTGTTATTACATCACAGAATTGAATGTGCTCTAACGAGTTCTCAATCTTCACAAATTCTGATATCCATGTTTGAGCGGTTGAGAATTTACGATGAGGTTACCTAGACGTCAATCGCACTTTTCTACACTGTAGAATCGTCTTTATGATTTTGCATGAATCTTTCTTTCTGTTTTGTCTTTCGATTACCACATGTTTGTTTTAATCGCTCGATCGACCTCATTTTGTTTTAGAATGCAATTTCAATTATTTAAATTTGCCGTTTTCGACGCTTTTTCATTATTTTTCATGCATGTTACATGCATAGATAACAAATATTCAATAAATGATAAGGATTTTTTTCATTATTTAAAATCTGCTCACTCAGTTCATCTCCTATAGTGAACAAAAAAATGAAATCGCAATTATGTGATAACATATGATCTGTAATTCCCTTCGTAAGTATGGACACCAGCAAATCTGTGAATATATCAACTGCTTTTAGCCTGGCATCTCTGAATCGACATTTGCGAAGACACACATGTGCTATGTTTATGCTGCTTTTCCATATATGTCAGTCAAGGGAATTTTTATGTCGGAAAATCTGAACTACTATCGCATATTTATACACGAACGCTCCAGTCAATAAAGCCTAAACAACCCGATCGACATCTAATCAAATTTAGTTTCACATTTTAGGAATCCATTTGCTAACTTGATTGACTGCTATTTGACATAATTTACAACCCGAAATTTGATTATTTATCAGACACATCTCCGAACGATATCGTTCAACAATGCCGCTACATCATCCGTTTCTTTCAATGAATCATTTTATCACTATTTGAGTTCATATAATATTGCACACCGTTTGTTATATACAAATAATTGTTTGTTGAAATATTGCTTACCTTTCCACACTTCAAAATAAAGGATGCGGATTATTAGTACGCCAATAAATGCGAAAAACAAGAGAATAATATTGCGGCAACAATGTATAATCAACATAAAACTGTGCAATAAGTGTGTTGCGAAGAGACTTTTCAGATGGTGGAGAAAACTTGTAGCTCAGGAGGATGATTGTGGTGGTGTTCCGTTCTCCGAGCAATCAACAAACACATCGACACTGACCCAATTTATCAAACAATCAGGAGAATCTAAGCTGACACAGGATCAAGAAACAGATCAAAAGGGGGATGCAATCAAAGCAAAGTTGCAAACAACGACAGTTCAAAGGTCAACAGCAACCAATCAAGATCGAGGTTAGCAGGTCAAATGTGGAAAAATTCGAATGCTTCACTTCTATCTGAAGTTTGTGCTGATGATGTTGTTCAGAAGAACAATGAAAGCTCTACAACCAAACCAACCAGCTCAGAGAACGAAACGCCACCACAGATTTTTCAGACACAATACATACTGTCATATAATTCGGCACCATAATCTCCACTGCGACACATTCATCCTGTTTTTTTTTAAATGTGTCATAATGTCATTAGACTGAATGTGAAAATAAAACATCCGTATCGTCGACATTGACAACATACAAAAATGTTAGATTTATTACATAGGATGGTGTAACTTGGACGGAAAATAGTCCGCGTTCACCTGTATTCATCGCAAAGTTATTTGTTATAATTAAATTGTGGCTTTGCGTGTTGAAATATAGGTAAGTGCAGTTGTCGCAACTTTTGGCCAACGCTCTGCTGATGCAATACGCGATTTTTGCCTGCCATTGAAAAGGCTGAATCATTTATCCTTATTGACGAACGCACCTGCGCATACCTGTTGTAATACATTCTCCAGGCATATATCATGCATCCGTCACAAACATTCATCAAATAATCATCATAATACTTAAACATATATGCTTACATAGATATTCTCCTAAAAGTATCAAAATAAATGACATTGCAATGAAAAAATTACATATGATCTGTGATTCGAAGCTTACATGTAAGCGCCTGCAGAACGGGGAATGTGTCAACTACTCGTAGCCTGTTATTCTGTAATCGACATCAGCGAAGCCAATAATGCATTATGTACATTTTGAACGTCCAAATATATCAGTACGCATAATGTTTATGTCGAGTAATCTGGACATCTTCCACCCACTTATACACAATCTTGTCAGTCATTGTAAACGAAAATATGAAATTGAAGTAAAATAATTCAGATTGTCATTTATTCACATCAGGCTTAGAGTAAACTTTACTTTGTTCTTTTGTTATTTCTAAAAGTGAATAAGTGACTAGCTTTTTTGCTAATTCAACATTATTAATTTTCCAAAATCCGCTTTACTATCATCTACATCTGTGAATGATGTAGTTCAGCAATTGCGCTACCCCATCAATTTAGTGCAAAGAAAATTTTTACCACTATTCAACTCCATATATTAGAATACATTGTTTAAACTAAACGAATAATATCCCCTTGAAATAATGCTTACCTGATTGTTCTTGAAAAAAATTATGTAGATATTGTGCTCGTTAATCATTGCAAAATGAAAGTGAACATTTCAAAGAAAACAATCTATAATCTGCTGGATACTGTACAACAATAGTCTAGTGAAAAGATTTTCATGCACTTATACAAGCTGTCATTTATTATGACACAGCATCCTTCAAGCTGTTAGGATATTCCCTCAATATCCTGGATATCAATGTCCTCTGCTTCAGTTTTCTTACACATTCGCTGTCCAGACCCTTAGTGTCGATCGATTTTGTTTCCTATTGGTTGATCGAACTAACATTGCCACAGAGATTGATATTGTTTCATATTCCACTCAAATGTATAAATATCTATATCTGTAACGTTTTGAGGGAAGGACCTAGTCCCGGATACCTAGTCTGAGATACTGTTTCTCTTCTGGACTCGGACCTCCTTAATTTTCGGATGATGGCGGAATACAGGTTCAACGTCATATCAAGTCTTATTTTTTATTCAATATCGGCGTTGCGATAGTGAGATTAGAATAGCATGTCTTGTCGCAATTTCCTGGATACTCATCCTCGATGTCCAAATACGGAAAACTCGTAAAAGTTGAGGCATATGAAGTTTACGTGTAAACCATCAGGCGAAACACATGTAGAATATTCATCCTGACATTTAGGAAAGTGTCTCAAGAAACTATTATTAATGTGAACATGAAACATCATCCTAATCAACAAAGCAAACCTACAAAAAATTCACCAGAAAACACAATATGAACATGAGGTAATATCGTCAAAATGAACCGACTCTCTCGTATGTTCTAGTCGATAGGAGTATATATTTGACTAAATGCTATTGCAGTTGTGATAAATAACGAAAGCACTCTCATTATACTATTCCATATTATATATCATGCCATAGAAGATGGCTGAATTATTTATCCATTAAGAAGAACGCGCCGGAGCATATCAATGGTAATAAATTATCCGGGCATATATCATGCATCCGAAAAAATATTCAACACATTTTCATAATAAAATGGAAACAAATATGCTTACTTAGATATTCTCCTAAAAGTATCAAAATAAATGACATCGAAATGACAGAATAACAAAAGAATGCGTTAATGTTATCTCCTGCGGAACAGTGAATATTTCAACAACTTGTTACCTGACATTTCTGAATAGAAGTCTGCATTGCCGTACATGCGCCATGTTATATTGTACGTCATTTGTATCAATGAGAGGTGTGTTTATGTCGCGTAATCCGAATAACAACTACTCATTTATGCACGATCGTGTCAGTCATTGAATACGAACATGTGAAGTTGAAGTAAAATCAAACAGATTGAAGTCTATTCATATCAGTCTTAACGAGAGCTTCACACCGTAATTTCGTTCTCAGATTAAGTGACTGAATACATTTTTGACTGTGTCAGTCAACCAATGAAGATAAATGGATTTGCAGTAACTATCGACCGACAGTCACATGTTACATTACGCAAATATTTCAAACGATTGAAGATGGATGAATCATTTACACACTTTGACGGAAACACCTGCGAATCCCTATTGTATTAGTTTCAATATGCATATTTCGTCAACCAAATAATCGTGTAACTGCTTAATTAAAAGTACACACTTATTTACTTATGCCTGTTACCTCAAATGCTGCATAGGCCACACACACCTTTTCTACATCCAACTCCGTCATGGACGTCCTTCTCCAGGTCTGTTCAATGTTTTTTCATTCCTCTCATATCTTTCTCCATTTCTCTGCGTTGTTCGTTCCTTGGCCTTCCTCTTTTCCTTTAGCCTTGAAGGTTACATGTGATGGCTTTTCTCGTGACGCAGTTAGGTACTTTCCACAATGTGTGTCCTATCCACTTTCATCGCTTCTTCATCATTTGCTCCTTAACTAGAATCAGGTTTGTTTTCTCAAACAGAAGGTTGTTGCTGATCGTGTCTGGCCAACGAATCCGGAGTATAATAAACACTTGTATCTTCTGGATGATGGCTTTCGTAGTTCTCCAAGTTTCCGGTCCATACAGTAGAACTGTCTTGACATTTGTACTGAAAATCCTGATTTTGTTTTTGGTTGAAAGTTGTTTGGAGTTCCAGATATTTTTCAACTGTAGAAATGCAGCCCTTGCTTTGCCAATCCGCGCCCTCACATCTGCATCGGATCCACCTTGATTGTCGATGATGCTGCCAAGATATGTAAAGGTGTTAACGTCCTCCAAGGCATCTCCATCAAGAGTGGTTTGGTTGGTGCATGTTGTGTTGTATAGTAGAACCTTACTTTTTCCTTTATGTATGTTGAGACCTACTGCTGCAGAGGCTGCTGCTACACTGGTCGTCTTCTCTTGCATTTGTTGTTGAGTGTGCGATAGAAGAGCCAGGTCATCTGCGAAGTCCAGATCGTCCAGCTGCGTCCTAACTGTCCAGTTGATACCGTGCTTCCCTCCAGATGTTGACGTCTTCATAATCCAGTCGATGACCAGGAGAAAGAGAAAGGGTGAGAGTAAGCAACCTTGCCTCACACCGGTCTTCACCTCAAAAGAGTCTGTCAGCTGACCTCCGTGCACGATTTTGCAGTTGAATCCATCATAAGAATTCCGTATGATGTTGACTATTTTCTCAGGCACACCGTAGTGTCGAAGAAGCCTCCACAGTGTTTTCCTATCCACTCTATCGAATGCTTTCTCGTAGTCGATGAAAATGATGTAGAGTGATGACTTCCATTCAATTGATTGTTCCACAATGATCCGGAATGTAGCAATTCGGTTAGTACACGATCGATCCTTCCGAAATCCGGCCTGTTGATCTCGAAGTTGGGCGTCTACGAAGTCTTTCATTCTGTTTAACAATACCCTGTTGAAGACTTTGCCTGGTATTGAATGAAGAGTGATGCCTCTATAGTTCTCACACTTGCAGAGATCGCCTTTCTTTGGTATTTTGATGAGGTATCCTTCTTTCCAATCTGATGGTACTTGTTCCTCATCCCAAATCTTCTTGAAGAGGATGTGAAATATTTTCGCAGTTGCTTCTACATCTGCTTTCATTGCCTCTGCTGGAATGTTGTCTGGTCCTGCTGCTTTGCCGTTCTTGATTTGTCTGATGGCCATGCTGATCTCTTCAATCGCAGGTGCGGCAATATTAATTGGGAGGTGGGTGGATGTTGCTTCGATGTTGGGTGGGTTCAGTGGAGCTGGTCCATTCAGGAGTTCCTGAAAGTGCTCTACCCACCTATTTCGCTGTTCTTCAGTGTTGCTGATTATTTTCCCTTCCTTACTTTTCACTGGTCGTTCTGGTTAACGATAGTTTCCGGCGGGCTTCTTTGTTGTTTTGTACAATTGTCTCAAGTTTCCGTCTCTCGCAGCCTTATCCGGCGTCATTGATGGATCTCCCACATATTTTCGTCTGTCAGCTCTGATGCTCTTCTTCACTTCCCTGTTTGCTTCTGTGTATGCAGCTTGTGCGGTAACGTTCTCTGCTCTGGTTTGGCTGACATTGATTGCTGCCTTCTTGTTCCGCCTTTCTTCAATTTTTGCAAGAGTATCAACAGAGATCCATTCCTTGTGATGGTACTTCTTGTGACCCGGAACTTCGTGACATGTTGAAGTGATTGACTTCTTAATCCCTGTCCAATTGTTCTCCAATGTTGCTTCTTCTCCATTGAGTAGATCCTGAACGGCCTGGAACCTATTGGTGAGGGCTATGCTGAATTCGTTGAGCTTAACAGTATCCCGAAGAAAGGCCGTATTAAACTTCTGTGATGTTGTCTTCCCCGTTGTCCACTGCTTCTTTAGTTTCAGTTTCATTTTGGCGATTAGCAAATGGTGATCTGAGGCTATATCAGCTCCTCTCTTGGTTCTCACATCCTCCATGGTCCTTCTGAACGTTTTGTTGATACAGATATGATCAATCTGGTTTTGAGTAGTGTGGTCCGGTGAAATCCATGTGACTTTGTGAATGCGTTAGTGCTGGAATATTGTGCCACCAATGACCAGATTGTTGAATGCATATAGGTTTGCAATTCTCTCACCGTTTTCGTTCCTTTCTTCCAGCCTATGTCGTCCCATGATGTCTTCATATCCAGTGTTGTCCATGCCAAGCTTGGCATTCAGGTCTTCCATAAAAATCGTCAAATGCTTTGGTGAACACTTCTCGACGATTGACTGCAGCCTTTCGTAGAATTGATCTGAAACGTCGTCCTTGTAGTCATTGGTAGGTGCATAACATTGGATGACGCTCATTGTAACGTCCTCTTTCTTTGCTTTGAAAGACGCTTTAATGATCCTCAGTCCATGGGATTCCCATCTTATCAGTGCCTTTTGTGCATGTTTGGACAGCATCAGTGCAAACCGCTGTGTATGTGAAGCATTTTTCTCTCCATGTCCAGAGTATAACAGCAGTTCCTCTGAAGCTAGTCTCAGTTGTCCTGCCTGTGTCCAATGTGTTTCACTGATGCCGAGCAACTCGAGGTTGTATCTTTTCATTCGCTTTGGATTATATTTACTGGTAAGCGATTTACTGCCAAGTTAGTTTTTGACGGAATGGTGTCGCAAAATCCATGTCCAAAGCATCTTCTTTACCCGGAGTTTGGGGCAGTAGGAGACATTAAGGCTAGACTGGCGGAGTTGAAATTAAAAGAACTCAGATCGATAGTCTCGTGCAAGCCATCGGTGGAAATAGTGGAATGCGATGATATCATATATGCTACAATTCATGACATAATTGATGACCTATGCAAGTAAGATACAGTCTCGCAAACTGGCGGCCTACAATTTCTGAGTCACTATTTACAAATACAAATATGCGCCATCTACATGGTCATCATCCATATGTATCAATAAAGTGAAAGTTATGATATCAATGATTGCATACATCAAGAATTGAAACACTCACCACTGAGCAAGTCAGAGTCAAGCTTAGTATGAATTCGTCGCAACATACTGTACACATATCATTAGTAAATTGGGTCGGTCGAAGGTCCTGTGTAGGTTGAATTTATCAGTCAACATTGATATTTGTATGAAGGACAAACCTATTCTAGAACTACACAATGTTGTTACTCTATATTTGCAGAATGAACATTTAAATCTGTGAGCGACCAACTTTTCAACTGTTAGTGCAAGCGACTTATAATCTTATCGTATTGTTTTCTGAGGATGGAAATAACGAACGTTTACCATAATATTATATATAAGGCTCACCTGATTTTACTGTGATTCATTATTTCATTCATTTGATTTTTGAAATGAAAAAGTAAAAATCGTCAGTCACATATGTAGATTGAATAGAGCAATTTGTGTAATTCAATGAGCGATGGCTAACAACTGAACTGAAATTGCACACTAAACTATTTCCTGTCAAGTACATTGACAGTAAAATCTGCAGTGCGAAACATGCGTCATGTTCACGCCACATTTATTATTCCATCACTAAAGTGAATGTAACTTCTTAAAGCCCAGGACCTAGTCCCGGATACCTAGTCGAGATCGTGTTTCTCTTCTGAACTCGGAACTCTTTAATTTTTGGATGATGGCGGAATACAGGTTCAACGTCATATCAAGTCTTATTTTTTATTCAATATCGGGGTTGCGATAGTGAGATTAGAATAGCATGTCTTGTCGCAATTTCCTGGATACTCATCCTCGATGTCCAAATACGAAAAACTCGTAAAAGTTGAGGCATATGAAGTTTACGTGTAAAACTTCAGGCGAAACACATGTAGAATATTCATCCTGACATTTAGGAAAGTGTCTCAAGAAACTATTAATCAATGTGAACATGAAACATCATCCTAATCAACAAAGCAAACCTACAAAATATTCACCAGAAAACACAATGTGAACACGAGGTAATATCGTCAAAATGAACCGACTCTCTCGTATGTTCTAGTCGATAGAAGTATATATTTGGCTAAATGCTATTGCAGTTGTGATAAATAACGAAAGCACTCTCATTATACTTTTCCATATTATATATCATGCCATAGAAGATGGTTGAATTATTTATCCATTAAGAAGAACGCGCCGGAGCATATCAATGGTATTAAATTATCCGGGCATATATCATGCATACGAAAAAATATTCAACAGATTTTCATAATAAAATGGAAACAAATATGCTTACTTAGATATTCTCCTAAAAGTATCAAAATAAATGACATCGAAATGACAGAATCACAAAAGAATGCGTTAATGTAATCTCCTGCGGAACAGTGAATATTTCAACAACTTGTTACCTGACATTTCTGAATAGAAGTCTGCATTGCCGTACATGCGCCATGTTTATATTGTACGTCATTTGTATCTATGAGAGGAGTGTTTAGGTCGCATAATCCGAATAGCAACTACTCATTTATGCACGATCGTGTCAGTCATTGTATACGAACATGTGAAATTGAAGTAAAGTGAAGCAGATTGACATCTGTTCATATCAGTCTTAACGAGAGCTTCACACTGTAATTTCGTTCCCAGATTAAGTGACTGAATACATTTTTGACTGTGTCAGTCGAGCAATGTAGATAAATGGATTTGCAGTAACTTTCGACCGACAGTCACATGTTACATTACGCAAATATTTCAAACGATTGAAGATGGATGAATCATTTACACAATTTGACGGAAACACCTGCGAATCCTTATTGTATTAGTTTCAATATGCATATTTCTTCAACCAAATAATCGTTCAACTGCTAATTTAAATGTCCTCAGATCGATATTCTCGTGTGAGCAATCGATGGAGAAAGTGCAATGCGACGATGTCATATATGCTACAATTCATGACATAATTGTTGACCTATGCAAGTAAGATACAGTCTCGCAAACTGGCGGCCTACAATTTCTGAGTCACTATTTACAAATACAAATATGCGCCATCTCCATGGTCATTATCCATATGTATCAGTAAACTGAATGTTATGATATAAATCATTGCAAACATCAAGAATTGAAACCCCCAGAACTAAGCAAGTCAGAATCAAGCTTGGTGTGAATTCGTCGCAAAATACTGTAATACTTCTATTAATAAAATTTAGTCGGTCGATGTTCCTGTGTAGGTTGAATTTATCAGTCAACATTGATATTTGTATGTAGGACCACCTATTCTAGAACTACACAGTGCTGTTACCCTAAATTTGCAGAATGAACATTTCAATCTGTGATCGATCAACCTTTCAACTGTTAGGCGCAAGCTACATGTATTATCAATCAGTTTGTCGTTACTGATCATATCATTTGTATGAAGACTTTTATAACGCATAAACATTATCTTATATGTATTATTGGCTCACCTTCTTTTTCTGTGATTCATTCATATGATTTGATAGTTGAAATGATAATGTAGAAATCGTAAATCACATATGCAGATAAAATAGATCAATTTTTGTAATCCAATGAGCGATCGCTAACAATTTTACTGAAGTCTGAAATCGAACTACTTCCTCTGAAGCACATTGACAGTAAAATCTGCAATCCAACACATGCTTCTTCTTCACGCAACATTTATTATTCCATCACTAAAGTGACAGTGTACAACGAGAACTCCATCATCAACAATGCCGAGATCCACTACTGAGCGGGTGAGAATTTACGATGACGTTATTTCGACGCCAAATCGTCTGCACTCACCACTGGTCACAACAAAGTTAATTGATACGAATGCATTGCGCAAGGTGTCAGTCAAGCAACATAGTCAAATGCAGTTGCAATCACTATCGGCCGACATTCTTCTGGTACAATACGCAACTATTGCATGCCATTGAAATGGCAGAATCACTCATACCTTTCGAAGAACTCACGTGAGCATGCTTATTTCATACCGTTCTTTAGGCACATATAATCAATCATTCAAAAACATTCACAACGTCATCATGAAAATACTAAAACAAATATGCTCACTTAAATCTTCTCCTGAAATGTTTCGAACGTAATATCATTGCAATTATCTAACAACCTCAAAAGTGTAATTCAGTGCATAAATATGGACATGAGAAGAACAGTGAATATCACAACAACTTGTTACCTGACATTTCTGAATAGAAGTCTGCATTGCCGTACATACGCCATGTTTATGTTGAACGTTATTTGTATCAATGAGAGGTGTTTATGTCGCATAATCCGAATAGCAACTACTCATTTATGCACGATCGTGTCAGTCATTGTATACGAACATGTGAAATTGAAGTAAAATCAAACAGATTGACGTTTATTCATATCAGTCTTAATGAGAGCTTCACACTGTAATTTCGTTCCCAGATTAGGTGACTGAATACATTTTTGACTGTGTCAGTCAACCAATGTAGATAAATGGATTTGCAGTAACTATCGACTGACAGTCACATGTTACATTACGGACATATTAAAAAACTATTGACTCTATATCGGCACAATGAATATTTGAAGCTCTGACTGATCACTTTTTTAACATCAGGCGCAGGCATCGTAGATTGCCAAAGGTTTTGTCTTTCCTAATCATATCAGTTTTATGAAGATCGAAATAACGCATAAGTCTCGTTTTATTTGCAATATGGTCTCACCTTCTTTTTCTGTGATTCATTCATATGTTTCAATTTCCGTAAAGATTATGTAGAAATCGTAAATAAAATTTGTATATAAAATAGAGCAATTTGTGTAATTCAATGAACGACGGCTAACAAGTGAACTGAGATTGCACACTGAACTACTTCTTGTCAAGCACATTGACAGTAAAATCTGCAATGCGAAACATGCGTCTTGTTCACGCGTCTTGGTCACTTCAAAGTGTGTTGATACAAATGCATTGCGACAATGTGTCAGTCAAGCAACATAGTAAAAGCAGTTGCAATCACTGTCGACCGGCATTCTTCTGGTACAATACGCAACAATTGGATGCCGTTGAAATGGTTGAATCCATTTTCTCTTTCAAGGAACGAAATTGTGCTAGGTTATGTTTTACTCTATTAGGCTTTTTTTATGCGTCATTTCATATCATACTGTATATTATCATGAAAATACCAATGCAACTGTGCTCACTTAAATCCAATCCTGAAATTTTGAAACAAAATTACATCGCAACTTTCATTAACAAATAAGCATAAATATGTACACGTCAAGAACAGTGAATATCTCAACAAATCAGCTTAATGCTTGGTGTGATTTCGACGCAAAATTCAAGTCACATCTTGAAATGCGGTTGCAGTAACTGTCGACTGACACTCTTCTTGTGCATTATGCCACTATTGAATAGCAATGAACTTGGATGAATCTTTTATCTTTTTTGAATAACGACTTCTTCAGTCATTATCAACGATTATTTGACTTCGATGCCTAATCTAACTTATTGATATTCATTCCAGTATGGCCCAACGAATAGCAATGCATTATACGTTCTTTCGGAGAACTGTACCTCAATGATTTGCTTCTATGCTAATTCAAATTTAATAATATTCCCTAACTTCTTTTCCTATCATCCACATCTCTCAATGATGTCGGTCACCAATTGCACCCCATGAATTCTTTATTTCAATGAAACAGTTTATCAAATTTCGACTTCATATAATAAATAATATTGTTTGTTTCATGCGGATATTTGTTTGGTGAAATATTGACGTGTGAACATTTAGGCATAACACAAGCAGAATATTCATCCTGACATTTAGGAAAGTGTCTCAACAAACCAGCATCAATCTGATCATGAAAAATCATCAGAATGAACAAAGCAAATCTACGAAAATTGATATTCACTATGCAAGATAATGTGACCTCGAGGTGAAATAGTCAAAATAATCCTCCTCTTTCGTTTGCTCTAGTCGATAGAAGTACATTTTTAGCTATGAGTTAATGCTGTTATGGTAGGATACGAAAGGTAAATTTTTACGCATCTCCATACTTAGAGTTTTTCTAGTTCTAAACGTTTATTATTGTACACTTCAACTCGTACACCGAATAATATATACTGGAATTTTTATTTTATAGAAATGTCAGACATTTGCATTATATTTGTTTCAGAAGTACCTACTGTTGGCCAATCAACATGCGTTTTCTCTGATGCATTATATTACACTTCTTTTCTCTATAGTGAGTTACTACTTCATCTATATAACTCTAGCGTTTGCTGACCACTTTTAATTGCCAGAGAGTACATACGATGATGTGGCTTGAACGCCCTCATATTCTCGTTTTTACCCCGTCAAATCACGGATTTTCATATTTGTCTTCCATGCACCTTTGACGGAATTTCTACAAACTGTAATTTCCTACAACCTATTTCAAATGTCATTTCGCAGTAGATTCAAAATCAGGATAGGTATAAATTCACATGTCTTTATAGACAAGTTTGAAAATATTTAAAATAAGCAGTGAAATATTTTTTATCATCTTTGTAAAACAATGTGCTGTAAATTTTTGATGCAGAAATGAAGATCGATGATATTCAGAGCACACTAGGGAAAATTAGTGAAAATCGAGATAGAAAAACGGAGCAATGACATTGTGAAACGACAAAAATCGTCTACAGTCAACATTAAAAAACTCTCGAGTGCAGAAAACTAGTAGCACTCGCTGATTTAACAATCGACTTTCACACACTCAAGAGATTAGTAGAGCCAACGAACTTATCTTATTTGACAGAGCATTGGGCCGTGAAATATTCACGCCGAGGTACAAAAATCACACATAACAATATAACGAGCAAAGACACGTGAAAACAGATTGCAAAGCAAGAAACCTCGACAGAATAGTCAAGAGAAAAGAATACAGCATAAGTAAAAAATTTTCTTTGAACGAAAATATGGAGAATGACTAGAAAATTAAATAGCTAGTTTTGATTTCGTAGATTTCATTTTTCCCTAAGGAACTGGAATAATAAAATTTAGTCTCAATTTAGCATGAAATGTTCTAGTGTTTTTTCATATTAGTTGAGAATTTAATTTAGAAGATCAAGGTTTGAGTCTCGGATGGAAATTCTTATCTTGCAGAGAGAATCCACACGTTGAATGATCGAAAATGAAATCACTCACATGACTTAATAAAACGATAAAAAACCCATAATAATTTTTCTACTTACTTGGAACAGCAGACTGAACAAAGATCGGGAACATGCAAGTGATTACCAATAACATGAACTTCATCATTGCCATTTCAGTTAGTTATTCAACAGTAAGTCGTTCAGAATGTGCAGTATTTATTGCTAATCTTTGATATATGTATATGTATATATGATATTTCAGATCAGTTGACCTCATTCTCAACTATGTGAATATTGGATAAAAACACCAATCGGCTTCAAGACCTAAATAAACTAGGTGAGAACGACCCAATAAATGAGAAGTTATTCATTAAATGCAATGATACTGAACACATCTTATCACAGTTTATCAAGTGGTCAGTTTGTATCATCATTCTAATAATCACCATGAAAATTGTTATACAAGTAAAAAGATGTGATCAACTTTCTAGAATAAAAACTACGTATCATTCGATATTGGTGTCAAAATAGTGCCAACAAATCAGATAATGAGTGTCTCTAATTAGTAATTTGATGATAAATGTGATACCAGCAGTTCTATTATCAATTGTATACACATTTTAGTAGTTTGTTGATACTATGGCTATACAAAAAACATAAATGACCAAAACATCAAGAAAACGATCGTGTAAGAGATACTAAAATAAAGGTTGATAGTTCAGAAGAAACAAGCGACTATAACCAAGTAAACAAATATCACTTGATGCATACGCAAAGAAATTTAAAAAGACTTAACATATATTTTTATTTTGCATTCATAATGATGTTCAGATGAAAAATAAATGCTTCAGAACAAACATATATGTAGCTTATTCACATCAGATTAACATATGTTTTTTCGTATTCAGAAAGCAGCAAGGTAACAAAGATGATGATACGATGTATAAAAATGAAATGAGATATTTTTATATCAGTTATTTGTTGAACTTCACTTACTAGGGTTGTAGATAACGCCATGTTAACTAATTAAATATTTATAATGTTCCTGCAAATTTAAAGTTCTAACAAGATATCTCTATTTTGTAAACATCCAAACGAACATCTAGCTGAGATAAACCATCAAAGTTCATCGATAAAACACAAATAATCTATGAGGATATTACAAAAAATCCAAGTCGTTTGGATCTTACAATTTCATGATCATGATGCTACCTTGAACAGCAGCAGCACTAGTCCTAGGAAAAGCACTACAAGCAGTGTTAGACAGTTGAGACAGATGGCGTTCGAGTGAAGGTGGATATAAAACAGAAGTCGAATGACTGACTTGGGAAGAATACTACTAGTACAGATATTATTATTAATAGACATATTAGTGCCGCGAATCACCACAACAACAATAATTGGAAAACATCGAGAGACACTCATCGACATCGTAGCGGGCGTAGATGACGTTCACATAAGACTGCTCAACGTGAGAAAGACTGGAAGTAACGAGATGCAGAAGATATTACTCCAATTGAGAAATGTTTAACTTGTATCAGGTAATATATTCGATTGTCTTTTTCACGTAATATAAAATACTGATGATGAAAAACAGTCGAATCCAAGACGTGATGAGTGTACATGGTGCGCAGAACTTATAATCAGTACGGCTTTTGATTATTGCAGCGTGAGATTCGAATAACCTATCTTTGTAAAATGGAGAACAAAATGCAAGTACAATAAATAAGCGTGTTCAGAGAAAATCTAGGAAAACTATCGATTTTATGAGTGATAACCTCAAATTTAGCTAGCGAAGTTAACTTTTATAGATTTAGGAAAAAAGGAAGACTAAGCAAGAAATTGAAGGTGATATGGCTAAACCTGGCACTTATTTTTCAGTGAGAAAATATACCTTTGTATTACGACTATGAAAACAGTATGTCAGAGTCAGCCTACTTGTTCACGCACAGGCAGGTGAACAAGGCATTTTTATATGCTTGAACTATTACGAGTTTACCGAGTCAGGAAACGAGATTCAGGAGGAAGGATCAGTTGACACGACATGCTACTAAAATCCGATGATCCCAACCACCATATTGAGTAAAAATAAGAAGTTTTGATATGCAGTTGAGCCTGTTTTCTACAAGCTTCCAAAAATATGATCTCAGAGTCCAGAACAAAATCAGGATCCTGGACTAGCGATCCGGGACCGGGTCATGGTCATAAAACGTTGCAGATAATGCGTTTCTATAAATTTTGGTCGGATAGGAAACAGCATCGAAGTCTGTGACATTGACAGTTAACATCACCATTAGGAGGCAACATCTGAAGTGACCTTGACAGTCAGGCCAACCAATACGAAACAACATTTGAGCACGTGACATTGATATCTAGGACGACCTTAAAATAGAATGGTGGGAATAACAAATAGGAATTGACCAATAATAATATTAGGATATCGAAAGAATATAACAAAAATAACAAATAAGCCATAATGCACGTAAATCACAAAACAAATACAATCAAAGTAACCAAAAATGAAGAAAACTCAAACACCTGTAACGTCAACAAATATCACCAAAATCAGAATTTTGTATGAAAAAATTAAAGACATTACACATTGTGCACATCGACCCTGAAGAAAGAGAAAAGTTATCATTTAGAATACACAAAAATTCAGTGACCGATGTCAAAGAAAGATTCCTCGCATCGATAAGTGTAACAGCATCACAAACAAAATAGTGTGATGGAAAAACGACACAGAATACAGCAGAGACGAAATTCAGAAAAAGGGAGTAAAATGCGTAAACATATAAAAATATCACAGTGTCAAGATAAAATCAAATTGACATTGACAAACTTGACAAACGTAATAGAAAACGAATTATGCCCTCCGAACAACTCTGATACTACTCTTCAACATTGCCTATCTTTGGATCACTACTAAACTCAAAGTGGTCAAGAGCACGTAGCCAGCAGATTGATCAATCGCGCGCCTGACATACTGAACTTCCTAACTCATCATCAACATCAGCTTCGCTAGTTCCCTTGAGGCCATCTTATAAACTAATTTAACAATATACAATGCATTTCATTAACCTACTTCACTACGTTTGTGAACAATAATCACACCAGTTTTCTTCTATGTATTCAAACATTAAAATATCTCACACATAATCACTTCACAATTTATAAATTCTCATAGATGATTAGTTTATGGATATGAGGACACAATTTCGGTACACAAACTATACGATTATCGACACTATTATTTCTTGTTTGAATGCATTTGTAGTTCATACAACTAGTAGCATTACCATGATTTCAGGTTAAAATCTCTTGATGGGAATTGTGACAACATCTGAGTGCACCCACTTGTGCAACACATTTTGCTATAGCATTATTCAAGTAATACTTGAAATAAGAATAAAAGCTTGATTATTATGTTTCGTGAGAGAGTGCATGAGAGTATTTTATTTGAATAAAACTTACTCACTCTAGGACACTGAGTAAAATCAGTAGCCTTCAGATAGTAGCTTGAGAGGAGCATGTGAAACAAACAGCGAACAAAGATAAATGGAAATACTTGTCCGTTCATATGCTTAACACAGTATAACTCTGTAAATTGCTGTTAAGTTTTCGGATGAAACTTAACAACGATTTTTACAACAGTGTTTTCATGTGATAATGGTTTCAATCATGCAACGTCGTGATAAATCATGGTGTCTTGCGTTCACTGAAATTAGTACTGATGATCTCGTTATGAAACAGGGAATCGATCGCCGACTAAGTCGGAGACTATTTCTCATTTCTACAATCGTTCATTGGCTGTCGAAATGTGTCACTGTTAACGCTTATCGGCTTCATTTAGTTGGTCCTTTTAGTGAAAAAACCATCTTGTATGCTGATGTACTGAAACTGTCGAAAAAGTTTCAGAAGGTGAGATTATTCCTATTAATTCGGAACAGAGCATCACTAACAACTTTTCCGAGTCCTAATGTCTTTTACTGAAATGTGTTACAGAACACAGTGTCCTTAAGTCTGTATATAAAATGACCGATACGGTCCTCTAATATAATCTGCGCTGCAAATAATTTGACTTATTTATTTGTTATCCACGTTCCACAATGTTCCACATCCCCTACAAATCGGAAATTCAAATTTGGCTTTTCAGCCAAATTGAAAAGAGTAGATATTGTGCAGTCGACTGCTTGAACCACTATCTACTAGACACTATCGAACGGCAGTAACTGTACTGAGGACACATGGAACGGTCGTGAAGAAATCAGCGGACTCATACTAATTCGTAGGAACTATTTTATTGTTGGGATTGGTGAGTAGTTGAAGTACTTGATTTTCCACTAGCCACTAAAAAGATTTACGATCAACATGAACCGCATCAACTATCGCGTTTTTGATGGTTATCCTGTGGAAAAATTCGAAGAATCTGGCATTAATTTGAATTCATGTGAGGTTCATAAATTCGCTTCATAGTCACATCAAGATATCCAATGATGATCGGTACGTAGGAGGCGGGTTTCTACTTAAATAGGGATTAAAGGATTGTTGAAATAATTTATTATGGTAATAGGGATAATTACGGGCAGAGGTCTTGAGTTTTGTGCTTTTACACGTTTGAAATCATTATCCAATCATTGTTAGAACACCATTAGAAACGTGGAAGCACTAGACGACCGTTCCGTTCTGGTGTGAGACCCATCAGCAGTGCGCATCAACGACTACTGCACCTCGCGAAATTCGAACCCTGGACCTTCGGTATTGTGCGCGATCGCCTAAACATCTGATCAATGAGCACTCATCCAACAGGGTTAATATCAAACTCTGATTTAGCTACTGATTTTGCGCTACCTCAAGTTTAAGTCTTTGGTAGTCATTGCCTAAATCCGACATGTTTGAACCACATTGGTAACGTCATCTCAAAAAGAACTCCTAAAATTTACTCAGGAAGCCGGTAACTAGTGAGCACTGTTATGATATTTGTGGGCAGAGTTTTAAAGTTTTGTGTTTTCACACATTTGAAGTCACCAACCATTAATCATTGTTAGACCATCATTGGAAACCTGGAAGCACTGGACGGCGGTTCAGTTCTAGCATGAGACTCATCAAGACGGATGACGTCAAGGGTTACAAACATGTGAATCGGTAGTGTTAGTGAGATATGGATTCCATTCCATAGATATCAAGTCCAACTAGTGAAAGGTTTATAACTCAAAACGAACCGACAAACCTTATTTCGACTGCCCTTCGAACACGTGAGAACATCTTGATGTGAATCATCTTTGTGTGAAGCAGTGAAGTTGGTACCTCCTTAACCGTCGGCAATATCGTAACTGAAAACAACAAACCAACATATCACCTTGTCAAGTTGAAAAAACTAAATCACTTTGAAATCCATTTCTTTAAAACCTCCAGATACGCTTGTTTTGAAAAACAATTTTCAGATCATCTACTGATTTTCAAGCGTTTTGATGCAGTTTCCCAGCTATGATGCTTCGTTTGCCCCAAAACCGTATATGTCAGACGATTTAGTTGAAAATGTATTCCTTTATAGAAGTGTAAAGATGAAAGGATGGTTTTTATTATTAAGTAATAATCAATCTATTAGCGCATACATTAATATAAGTAGTGTAATTGTCTTTATAGACTTTAAGAACCGACAGAAATTTGTTTCTGGTATTTTCCGAGATAGAATATTTCCTGATGCATATACTGTAGAAGTTATCAGAAGAGATAAAACTTATATTGCTTGGGTAATAATTCATCTGAAAGAGGACGCTGAACTCTATTGACAGGTATTCACATTAAACATCAAGAATTCGAAAATATTAAAAGAAGAGCAGAAAATAAATAAGGGGATAGAAATCTAGCGTATAGTATGCAGGAAATAAATGTCGTACATTTATTACGAACAGTCGATTATGTTCAACCTGTGAGTCGTTTTATACATGTTATATCTACTCTTGTGTTCGAAAATTGCCATTTTGCTGAAAATTAAAGAAACGCATTCACTGTCACAAATGCTTATCGATTTAGTTTGTTTAGATTATGTATACGATATCTGTCAAAATGACCAATACAAAAACATTGGGACATTGAAAATGTGCAAACACATTCCGTCAGCTCTATTTGTAATCTTCTAACCTACAAGGAGATAGTTAACAAAAAACGAAAGCTTCAAACCAATTGCATGATAGGGATCAATATTAGGAATGCAATAGCATTTACGCGATTGGTTTCTGATTCACTTGTGCTTTACCAAACCACTTTGCATTAACTCAATATCTGTAACGTTAACGGTGACAGCCAATGACCGATTGTAGAAATGAGAAATAGTCTCCGACATAGTCGGCGATCGATTCTCTGTTTCATAACGAGAGCATCCTAGTGATAAATGAGCGACATCAGTACTAATTTCAGTGAACACAAGACACCATGATTTATCACGACGTTGCATGATTGAAACCATTATCACATGAAAACACTGTTGTAAAAATCGTTGTTAAGTTTCATCCGAAAACTTAACAGCAATTTACAGAGTTATACTGTGTTAAGCATATGAACGGACCAGTATTTCCATTTATCTTTGTTTGCTGTTTGTTTCACATGCTCCTCTCAAGCTACTATCCGAAGGCTACTGATTTTACTCAGTGTCCTACAGTGAGTAAGTTTTATTCAAATAAAATACTCTCATGCACTCTCTCACGAAACATAATAATCAAGCTTTTATTCTTATTTCAAGTATTACTTGAATAATGCTATAGCAAAATGTGTTGCACAAGTGGGTGCACTCAGATGTTGTCACAATTCCCATCAAGAGATTTTAACCTGAAATCATGGTAATGCTACTAGTTGTATGAACTACAAATGCATTCAAACAAGGAATAATAGTGTCGATAATCGTATAGTTTGTGTACCGAAATTGTGTCCTCATATCCATAAACTAATCATCTATGAGAATTTATAAATTGTGAAGTGATTATGTGTGAGATATTTTAATGTTTGAATACATAGAAGAAAACTGGTGTGATTATTGTTCACAAACGTAGTGAAGTATGTTAATCAAATGCATTGTATATTGTTAAATTAGTTTATAAGATGGCCTCAAGGGAACTAGCGAAGCTGATGTTGATGATGAGTTAGGAAGTTCAGTATGTCAGGCGCGCGATTGATCAATCTGCTGGCTACGTGCTCTTGACCACTTTGAGTTTAGTAGTGATCCAAAGATAGGCAATGTTGAAGAGTAGTATCAGAGTTGTTCGGAGGGCATAATTCGTTTTCTATTACGTTTGTCAAGTTTGTCAATGTCATTTTGATTTTATCTTGACACTGTGATATTTTCATATGTTTACGCATTTTACTCCCTTTTTCTGAATTTCGTCTCTGCTGTATTCTGTGTCGTTTTTCCATCACACTATTTTGTTTGTGATGCTGTTACACTTATCGATGCGAGGAATCTTTCTTTGACATCGGTCACTGAATTTTTGTGTATTCTAAATGATAACTTTTCTCTTTCTTCAGGGTCGATGTGCACAATGTGTAATGTCTTTAATTTTTTCATACAAAATTCTGATTTTGGTGATATTTGTTGACGTTACAGGTGTTTGAGTTTTCTTCATTTTTGGTTACTTTGATTGTATTTGTTTTGTGATTTACGTGCATTATGGCTTATTTGTTATTTTTGTTATATTCTTTCGATATCCTAATATTATTATTGGTCAATTCCTATTTGTTATTCCCACCATTCTATTTTAAGGTCGTCCTAGATATCAATGTCACGTGCTCAAATGTTGTTTCGTATTGGTTGGCCTGACTGTCAAGGTCACTTCAGATGTTGCCTCCTAATGGTGATGTTAACTGTCAATGTCACAGACTTCGATGCTGTTTCCTATCCGACCAAAATTTATAGAAACGCATTATCTACAACGTTTTATGACCATGACCCGGTCCCGGATCGCTAGTCCAGGATCCTGATTCTGTTCTGGACTCTGAGATCATATTTTTGGAAGCTTGTAGAAAACAGGCTCAACTGCATATCAAAACTTCTTATTTTTACTCAATATGGTGGTTGGGATCATCGGATTTTAGTAGCATGTCGTGTCAACTGATCCTTCCTCCTGAATCTCGTTTCCTGACTCGGTAAACTCGTAATAGTTCAAGCATATAAAAATGCCTTGTTCACCTGCCTGTGCGTGAACAAGTAAGCTGACTCTGACATACTGTTTTCATAGTCGTAATACAAAGGTATATTTTCTCACTGAAAAATAAGTGCCAGGTTTAGCCATATCACCTTCAATTTCTTGCTTAGTCTTCCTTTTTTCCTAAATCTTTAAAAGTTAACTTCGCTAGCTAAATTTGAGGTTATCACTCATAAAATCGATAGTTTTCCTAGATTTTCTCTGAACACGCTTATTTATTGTACTTGCACTTTGTTCTCCATTTTACAAAGATAGGTTATTCGAATCTCACGCTACAATAATCAAAAGCCGTACTGATTATAAGTTCTGCGCACCATGTACACTCATCACGTCTTCGATTCGACTGTTTTTCATCATCAGTATTTTATATTACGTGAAAAAGAAAATCGAATATATTACCTGATACAAGTTAAACATTTCTCAATTGGAGTAATATCTTCTGCATATCGTTACTTCCAGTCTTTCTCACGTTGAGCAGTCTTATGTGAACGTCATCTACGCCCGCTACGATGTCGATGAGTGTCTCTCGATGTTTTCCAATTATTGTTGTTGTGATGATTCGCGGCACTAATATGTCTATTAATAATAATATCTGTACTAGTAGTATTCTTCCCATGTCAGTCATTCGACTTCTGTTTTATATCCACCTTCACTCGAACGCCATCTGTCTCAACTGTCTAACACTGCTTGTAGTGCTTTTCCTAGGACTAGTGCTGCTGCTGTTCAAGGTAGCATCATGATCATGAAATTGTAAGATCCAAACGACTTGGATTTTTTGTAATATCCTCATAGATTATTTGTGTTTTATCGATGAACTTTGATGGTTTATCTCAGCTAGATATTTGTTTGGATGTTTACAAAATAGAGATATCTTGTTAGAACTTGAACTTTGCAGCAACATTAATGATATTTAATTTGTTAACATGGCGTTATCTACAACCCTAGTAAGTGAAGTTCAACAAATAATTGATATAAAAATATCTCATTTCATTTTTATACATCGTATCATCATCTTTGTTACCTTGCTGCTTTCTGAATACGAAAAAATATATGTTAACCTCAGGTGAATGAGCTACATATATGTTTGTTCTGAAACCTTTATTTTTCATCTGAAGATCATTATGAATGCAAAATAAAAATATATGTTAAGTCTTTTTAAATGCCTTCACGTATGATTCAAGTGATATCTGTTTACTTGGTTATAGTCGCTTGTTTCATCTGAACTATCAACCTTTATTTTAGTATCTCTTACACGATCGTTTTCTTGATGTTTTGGTCATTTATGTTTTTCTTGTATAGCCATAGTATCAACAAACTACTAAAATGTGTATACAATTGATAATAGAACTGCTAGTAGTACATTTATCATCAAATTACTAATTAGAGACACTCATTAACTGATTTGTTGGCACTATTTTGACACCAAAATCGAATGATACGTAGTTTTTATTCTAGAAAGTTGATCACGTCTTTTTACTTGTATAATAATTTTAAGGTGATTATTAGAATGATGATACAAACTGACCACTTGATAAACTGTGATAAGATATGTTCAGTATAATTGCATTTAGTGAATAACTGCTCATTTATTGAGTCGTTCTCACCTAGTTTATTTAGGTCTTGAAGCTGATTGGTGATTTTATCTAATATTCACATAGTTGAGAATGAGGTCAACTGATCTGAAATATCATATATATATATATATATATATATATATACATATATATATATATCGAAGATTAGCATTAATTACTGCACATTCTAAAACGACTTACTGTTTAATAACTAACTGAAATGGCAATGACGAAGTTCATGTTATTGGTAATCACTTGCATGTTCACGATCTTTGTTCAGTCTTCTGTTCCAAGTAAGTAGAAAAATTATTATGGGTTTTTCATCGTCACATTTTTCATTCGAATCTGTTTTTTTTCCTATTAAGTCATGTGAGTAATTTCATTTTCGATTATTCAACGTGTGGATTCTCTCTGCAAGATAAGACTTTCCATCCGAGACTCAAACCCTGATCTCCTAAATTAAATTCTCAACTGACATAAAAAACACTAGAACATTTCATGCTAAATTGAGACTAAACTTTATTATTTTAGTTCCTTAAGGAAACATGAAATCTACGAAATCAAACGTTACATGACATCAAAACTAGCTATGTAATTTTCTAGACATTCTTCATATTTTCGTTCAAATAAAATTTTTTACTGATGCTGTATTCTTTTCTCTTGTTTATTCTGTCGAGGTTTCCTGCTTTGCAATCAGTTTTTACGTGTCTTTCCTCGTTATATTGTTATGTGTGATTTTTGTACCTCGGAGTGAATATTTCACGTTCCAATGCTCTGTCAAATAAGATAAGTTCGTTGGCTCTACTAATCTCTTTAGTGTGTGAAAGTCGATTGTTAAATCAGCGAGTGCTACTAGTTTTCTCTACTCGAGAGTTTTTTAATGTTGACTGTAGACCATTTTTGTCGTTTCACAATGTCATTGAAGATTTCACGTTGAGGTCAAATTAATTTGCATAATGAATATCAATTATTGTATGATTGCTCTGTTGATTATGAGGATGTTTCATATTCAGATTGATGCTAGTTTCTTGAAACACTTTCCTAAATGTCACTTTGAATATTCTGCTGGTGTTATGCCTGAATGTTTACACGTCAACATTTCATTAAACAAATATTCGTCTGAAAAAAACAAAATCATTTATTATATGAAGTCCAATGGGGATAAACTGTTTCAATGAATTAAAGCATTCATTGGTTGAAATTGTTGATCGACATTATTGAGAACTGCTGCTTTCAGTAATAAAAATGAGGAATAACATTACAGTAGAAATAGCACAGAAGCAAATCATTTATGCACATATTTACGAACAAATGTATGATACTTTCCAATTAGTTATAAAAAAGGAGATTATGTATTATAATAAATGGATTGATAATCAAGTCCGAAGCAGTCATTCTGGAAAAGGGATAACTGAATAATATATCTTCAATAGCCAGAATTATATGCGTATTGTTACATGTGATTGTCGGTGGAGAGTTAATGCAAATTCATTTATCTACGTTGCTACACTGACACAGTCAAAAATGTCTCCAGTCACCTAATCTGGAAACGAAATTACAGTGTGAAGTTCTCGTTAAGACTGATATGAGCAGATATCAATCTGCTTGATACTACTTCCATTTCACATGTTCGTATACAATGACTGACACGATCGTATATATATATGCGAAATCGCTATTCGGAATACGCGACATAAACACTCCTCACATTGATACGAGTAAAGTGAAACATGAACATTGCGCATGTACGACAATGCAGACTTATATTCATTAATGTCAGATATTGGGTTGTTGAGACATTCACTGATAATTCTGCGTACATATTCATGCACGTTACTATATTATTTCGATGTCATTTCGTTTATTTATTTCAGGAGAAGATCTGAGTAAGCATATGTGTTTCAGTATTTTCATGATAATCTGGTAAATATTCTTAAAAGATTATTCAAAACACCTAAAGAACGCAAAAATAACACACAAGATCACGAGAGACATCTGAGATACATGAATGAATTAGCCAAATAAAATTAAACGTATAAGATACGAATTGTAAGAGAAAAAAGTCTGTGGACAATGATAGCTAATCCATTTCAAAATGTGCTATGAATGAGGCCGTGCAAAAGGTTTTTACTTATTTGAGGACAATTTACTGTATATGCATGAAATGTGAATTGATTTTGTCTCACCAAAGTAATAATGCATGTTGTCGTAGATTGAATATCCTAGAGGTATAAATGATACAAACATTTTCAATCTCTTAGTAATGGTGCTTTTCGTATTAGCACAGACTTGGTAGATAAATACTTTAACTGCATTTACCTATCATGCTTGACTGACACTTTGACGCAATGCATTCGTATCAACTAACTTTGATGTGACCAGTGGCGAATGCAGACGATTTGGCGTCGAAGTCACATCATCGTAAATTCTCACTCGCTCAATCGTCGATAGAGTCATTGTTGATGATGGAGTTCTCGTTAGTGCACAGTCACTTCAGTGATGGAATAATAAATGTTGCGTGAACAAGACGCATGTTTCGCATTGCAGATTTTACTGTCAATTTGCTTGACAGGAAGTAGTTCAGTGTGCAATTTCAGTTCAGTTGTTAGCCATCGCTCATTCAATTACACAAATTGCTCTCCTTCATCTACAAATATGACATACAATTTCCATTTTATCTTAACCGAAATTGAAACATATGAATGAATCACAGTAAGAAAAGGTGAGCCAATATTACATATAAGATGATTCATATGCGTTATTTCAATATTCAAACAACAGATATTAGTAGGAAAGACAAATTGTTTGATAATCAACGTTGCTTGCACCTAACAGTCGAAAGGTGATCACTCAGAGATTGAAATGTTCATTGTGCAATTGTAGAGTCACGGTACTGTGTACTTCTGGAATAGGTGGTCCTAAATAAACCTATGAAGCTTGACTGCCAAATTGTATCTACGCAGTGCTATCGACCAATCTAATTTTACTAATAGTGGTTGTAGAATAGTTCGCTGCGAATTAACACCAAGCTTGATGCTGACTTCCTTTGTTGTTAGGGTTTCGATTGTTTATTTATGGAATAATTGAGATCGTACTTTCGATATGGTGATGGCGTAAATATGTATTTGTAAATATGATGTGTAAATTGTAGGCTGCCAGTTTCATAGTCTTTATAATTCTTCCATATATCAAGAAGTATTTCACGAATTATAGCACATGTCATATTATCGCATCGCACTATTTCTATCGATTGCTTGCACGAGATTATCTATCTGAGTACTTTTCATTAGGCAGTTAGAGGAAAATTAGGTGATCGTTTGCATATTTTGCACACAAAATATTCATATTGAAATTATTACAGTAGGGATTCTCAAGTGTTTCCGTCAAAGTGCATAAATGATTCATCCATCTTCTATAGCTTGAATAATGTGCGTATTGTTACACGTGATGGTCGGTGGAGAGTTACTGCAAAATGCATTTATCTACGTTGCTTCACTGACACAGTCAAAAATGTTTCGAGTCACCTAATCTGAGAACGAAATTACAGTGTGAAGCTCTCTTTACGACTGATATGAATAAACGTCAATCTGCTTGATATTACTTCCATTTCACATGTTCGTATACAATGACTGACACGATCGTGTATATATATGCGAAATCGCTATTCGCATTACGCGACATAAACACTCCTCACATTGATACAAGTAAAGTGAAACATGAACATTGCGCATGTACGACAATGCAGACTTCTATTGATTAATGTCATGTATTAAGAGGTTGAGTCTTTCGCTAATGTTCTCGTGTCAATAGTTATGTACTGAATTTCAGCGAGTATGTCAATATATCACTGCGATGTCATTTTGTTTGACAATTTCAGGAGACGATCTAAGTAAGTATATTTATTTCAGTAATTTGTTGATAATCTGGTGAATATTCGTAAGACGTTCATCAACCATACCTAATGAACGTAACAAAATAGGTACGCTAACGTGCGTTCTTCGAAAAGGACAAATGATTCAGCCATTTTCAATGGCATGCAATAGATACGTGTTGTAAGAGAAGAATGTTGGTCGTCAGCGATTGCGAATGCATTAAACTATGTTGCTGGAATGACCCCGAGCCGCAATGCATTCGTATCAACTAACTTTGATGTGGCCAGAGGCGAATGCAAACGAGTTGGCTTCGAATTCAAATCATCGTAAATTCTCATCCGCTCAATTTATGTATCCACATTGTTGATGATTGAGATCTCATTAGTACACAGTCACTTCAGTGATGGAATAATAAATGTTGCGTGAACAAGACGCATGTTTCGCATTGCAGATCTGACTGTCAATTTGCTTGACAGGAAGTAGTTCAGTGTGCAATTTCAGTTCAGTTGTCAGCCATCGGTCATTGAATTACACAAATTGCTCTATTTTATATGCACATTTTACTTACAATTTCTACATTATCTTTACCGAAATTGAAACATATGAATGAATCACAGTAATAAAAGGTGAGCCAGTTATACAAATAAGATGATATATATGCGTTATTTCAATATTAAGACAACAGATATGAGTAGGAAAGACAAATTGTTTGTGTTGTGTTTTCATAGTACACAAAGATAAGGAATCACCTGCGCCATTGCTAACTATCGTGAGCCATATCGTTCTAGGTCTACAACCACCGGATACACGAAGAGTAAATCGGGCTGCTCCTTTGTTTTAACATGGCGAAATCAGATTATTGACTTTAACAGGATCCTGTATCAGCATTTGTGAGACGCAGCATTCATCGACTGCGCGAAAGTCTAATGTTCTATCTAACGATGCCTGTTTTCATATTTGACATATTGCTATTCGGATTACACGAAATAAACACTCCTCTCATTGATACAAATCAGGTTCAGCATGAGCATTGCGCATCAAAAGCAATGCAGATTTAGAAATATTAGGTATCATGTTTTTTGAAAAACTCGCTGATCTTCTTGTCCACATATACATGCACTGAATTACAGCGAGCAAGTTATTTTGTCAATGCAATGACATTTCTTTCATAATTTCAGGAGAAGAAATAGGTAAGCATATACATTTCAGTAATTTGATGTTATTCCGGTGAATATTCATAAGAAATCCATCTGTTGATAATTAAAGAACACAAATCGCTCTATTTTATCTACAAATGTGACGCACACTTTCTGCTTTATCATTAAAAATGTCGTAACATATGAATGAATCACAGAAGAAACAGGTGAGACAATACTACAATAATAATAATAATAAGATGATATATATGCTTTATTTCAATATTCCTACAACTGTTATGTGTAGGAAACACACATTGTATGATAATCTACGTTTCTTGCGCCTAACAGTCGAAAGGTGATCACTCACAGCTTGAAATGTTCATTATGCAAACATAGAGTCGCGGTACTGTGTACCTCTATAATAAGTGGTCATAAATTCACCTACAAATCTTGACTGACAAACCACAACCACGCAGTGCATAGCATATAGCCTATATGATATCATGATATGATAATGAATATGATATAATAAGGATTCGCAGGTGTTTCCGTCAAAGTGTATAAATGATTCATCCATCTTCTATAGCTTGAATTATGTGCGTAATATAACATGTGATGGTCGGTGGAGAGTTACTGCAAATGCATTTATCTACGTTGCTTGACTGACAAAGACATAAATGTATTCAGTCACTTAATCTGGGAACGAAATTACAGTGTGAAGTTCTCGTTAAGACTGATATGAGCAGATATCAATCTGCTTGATATTACTCCCATTTCACATGTTCGTATACAATGACTTACATGATCGTGTATAAATGTGTATTTGCTATTCCGATGACGCGAAAATATCACTCTTTTCGATGATACAAATTATGTTCAACATACTATTACGCATGTACGACAATGCGGACTTATAATAAGAATTGTCAGATATTAGGTTGTTGAGAAATTCAATGATATTCTCGTATCAATATTCATGCGCTGAGTGACAGCGAGTATGTTATTATACAATTGCCATATCATTTCGTTTGACGATTTCAGGAGAAGAATTAGGTGAGTTTATTTATTTCAGTATATGATGATAATCTGGTGAATATTAATGAGAGATTCATCAGTTGATCATTGAATTACACATATCGCTCTATTTTTTCTACAAATGTGACATACAGTTTCTGCTTTTTTATTTAAAATTTCGAAAAACATAAATGATTCACAGAAGAAACAGGTGAGACAATATTACAAACAAGATGATCCATATGCGTTATTTCAATATTCAGACAACAGATATGAATAGGAAAGATAATCAATCAAAGATAATCAATGTTGTTTGCACCTAACAGTCGAAAAGGTGATCACTCAGAGCTTGAAATGTTCATTGTGCAAAAATTTACAGTCACTGTACTGTGTATATGTAGAATAGGTGGTCCTTACTTCACATATGAAGCTCGAATCTCAGCTTGAACTTTTACAGTTTTTCAGAATTTTCCAATTTTACTAACAGCAGGTGTAGAAAATTTTCTGTCGATTTGACAACAAGCTTGTTGCTAACATGCTTAGTTATGAGGGTTTCGATTGTTGATGTTAAGAATCATTGAGACCATAACTTGAACATAAAGATGGCCAAATGTGTATTTGTATATAATGACTCAGAAATTGAAGGCTGCCAGTTTTCGAGACTGTATATTTCTTGCACATTTCAAGAAGTATTTCACGAATTATAGCACATGTCATATTATCGCATTGCACTATTTCTATCGATTGCTTGCACGAGATTATCTATCTGAATACTTCTGATTAGGCAGTTCGATGATAATTTGGTGATCGTTTGCATATTTTGCACAAAATATGAATATTGAAATTATTACAGTATGGATTCAATCTAAACATTGCGCATGAACTGCGATGCCGTTTTCCATTCACAAATGTCAGATATTCGGTTGTTGAGAAATTCAATGATCCTCCCGTGTACATATATATGCATAGAAATACAGCGAGTACGGTATTATATCATAGCGATAACATTTCGTTTGACAATTTCAGGAGACGAAATAGGTAAGTATATTTATTTCAGTATATTGATGATAATCTGGTGATTATTGGTCAAAATTACATCAAACATACCTAATGAAAGTAAAAAAAATTAGTATGAGCCCCGTGGATATCGCAAGAAGATTATTCATTTAGGCGGCTTCAATAACATGAGATAGATAAGAATTGTAACAGAGGAATGTCGGTCGACAGTGATTTCAAATTTATTGGATTATGTTAGTTGACTGGAAGCTTACCGCTTGCAATTGTATCAACTAACTTTGATGTGACCAGTGGCGAATGCAGACGATTTGGCGTCGAAGTCACATCATCGTAAATTCTCATCCGCTCAATCGTCGATAGAGTCATTGTTGATGATGGAGTTCTCGTTAGTGCACAGTCATTTCAGTGATGGAATAATAAGTGTTCCGTGAACAAGACGCATGTTTCACATTGCTGATTTTACTGTCAATTTGCTTGACAGGAAGTAGTTCAGTGATCGATTTCAGTTCAGTTGTTAGCAATAGCTCATTGAATTACACAAATCGCTCTATTTTATCTACAAATGTGACGCACACTTTCTGCTTTATCATTTAAAATGTCGAAACATATGAATGAATCACAGAAGAAACAGGTGAGACAATAATACAATAATAATAATAATTATAAGATGATATATATGCGTTATTTCAATATTCCTACAACTGTTATGTGTAGGAAACACACATTGTATGATAATCTACGTTGCTTGCGCCTAACAGTCGAAAGGTGATCACTCACAGCTTGAAATGTTCATTATGCAAACATAGAGTCGCGGTACTGTGTACCTCTATAATAAGTGGTCATAAATTCACCTATGAATCTTGACTGACAAACCACAACCACGCAGTGCATAGCATATAGCCTATATGATATCATGATATGATAATGAATATGATATAATAAGGATTCGCAGGTGTTTCCGTCAAAGTGTAAAAATGATTCATCCATCTTCAATTGTTTGAATTATGTGCGTATTGGTACATGTGATAGTCGGTGGAGAGTTACTGCAAATGCATTTATCTACGTTGCTTGACTGACAAAGTCAGAAATGTATTCAGTCACTTAATCTGAGAACGAAATTACAGTGTGAAGCTCTCGTTAAGATTGATATGAGCAGATGTCAATCTGCTTGATATTACTTCCATTTCACATGTTCGTATACAATGACTTACATGATCGTGTATAAATGCCTATTTGGTATTCGGTTACGCGAGGAGACACTCCTCTCCTTTTTAGAAATGTTGCTCAACATGAACACTGCTCATGTTCGGCAATGCAGACTTCTAATAAGTATTGTCAGATATTAGGTTTTTGAGAAATTCAATGATATTCTCGTATCAATATTCATGCGCTTAATGAGAGCGAGTATGTTATTATATAATTTCTATATGATTTCGTTTGACAATTTCAGGAGAAGAACTAAGTGAGTATATTTTTTTTCAGCATTTTGATTATAATCTTGTTAAATGGTCGTAAGAGATTATTCAGAAATGCTACTGAACGTTACAAAATTAGTATGCTTGTTTGGAAAGCCAATAATCATTTAGCCATCTTCAAAAGAAAGAAATAGATACGTATTGTAAGAGAATAGTGTCGGTCGTCAGCGTTGGCAAATGCATTGAACTATGCAGCTGGAATGACAACTAGCCGCAATGCATTCGTATCAACTAACTTTGATGTGACCAGTGGCGAATGCAGACGATTTGGCGTCGAAGTCACATCATCGTAAATTCTCACCCGCTCAATCGTCGATAGAGTCATTGTTGATGACGGAGCTCTCGTTAGTGCACAGTCACTTCAGTGATGGAATAATAAATGTTGCGTGAACAAGACGCATGTTTCGCATTGCAGATTTTACTGTCAATTTGCTTGACAGGAAGTAGTTCAGTGTGCAATTTCAGTTCAGTTGTTAGCCATCGCTCATTGAATTACACAAATTGCTCTATTTTATATGCACATTTTACTTACAATTTCTACATTACCTTTACCGAAATTGAAACATATGAATGAATCACAGAAAAAGAAGGTGAGCCAATTTTACATATAAGATGTTATGTATGCATTATTTCAACATTCAAACAACAGATATGAGTAGGAAAGACAAATTGTTTGATAATCAACGTTGCTTGCACCTAACAGTCGAAAGGTGATCACTCACAGCTTGAAATGTTCATTGTTCATCTGTGGAGAGTTACTGCAAATGCATTTATCTACGTTGCTTCACTGACGCAGTAAAAAATATTCCGAGTCACCTCATCTGAGAACGAAATTACAATGTGAAGCTCTCTTTACGACTGATATGAATAAACGTCAATCTGCTTGATATTACTTCCATTTCACATGTTCGCATATAATAACTGACACGATCTTGTATATATATGCGAAATCGTTATTCGCATTACGCGACATAAACACTACTCACATTGATACAAGTAAAGTGAAACATGAACATTTCGCATGTACGACAATGCAGACTTCTATTTATTCATGTCATTAATGAAGATGTTAGGATATTCGCTTATTATCTCCTGTCCATGTTAATGAATCGAATTACAGCGAGTATGTTAATACATGATTGCGATGTCATTTCCTTTGTTTATTGCAGGAAAAGCTCTAAGTAAGCATATTTATTTCAGCATATTGATGACAATCAGGTGTATATTCATAGGAGATTAATCAAAAATGCCTAATGAACTTAACAAAATAAGTATGCTCTGGTGCGTAATTAGAAAGCCAATAAAGATTCAGGCATCTTCAAAAAGATGCAATAGATACGTAATGTAAGAGAAGAGTGTCGGTCGTCAGCGTTTGCAAATGCATTTAACTACGTTGTTGAAATCACACCCAGCCGCGGTGCCTTTGTTTGAACTGACTTTGACGTGACCAGTGGTGAATGCAAAAGAGTTGGCTTCGAATTCACATCATAGTAAATTCTCATCCGCTCAATCGTCGATAGAGTCATTGTTGATGATGGGGTTCTCGTTAGTGCACAGCCACTTCAGTGATGGAATAATAAATGTTGCGTGAACAAGACGCATGTTTCGCATATCAATTTGCTTGACAGGAAGTAGTTCAGTGTGCGATTTCAGTTCAGTTGTTAGTCATCGCTCATTGAATTACACAAATTGCTCTCCTTTATCTACAAATATGACATACAATCTCTATTTTATCTTTACTGAAACTGAAACACATAAATGAATCACAGTAAGAAAAGGTGAGCCAATATTACATATAAGATGATTCATATGCGTTATTTCAATATTCAGACAATAGATATGAATAGTATTTAGAAATTGTTTGATAATTTACTTCGCTTGAGCCTAAAAGTCTAAAGGTGTTCACTCACTGCTTGAGATGAACAATAAAAACGAACATAATGACGTTATTTTGTATTTCAAGAAAAAGCTTGTCCTACATTCACCTGTGAGGATTGTCTAAAAAGTTGACCTTCCAATGTTTATTCGAATAATTCAATTTGACTTGTGACATATGTAGAGAATTTCGCGTCAAATTCACAAAATTCTTGATGGTGACCTTCTTAGCTATGAAGGTTTCGACTATTGATGTATAGAATCACTGGACCATACTCTGGATATGGGGATGGCACAAATATGTATCTGTAAATATGACGTGTGAATTGAAGGCTGCCAGTTTTATAGTCTATATAATTCTTCCATATATCAAGAAGTATTTCACGAATTATAGCACATATCATATTATCGCATCGCACTATTTCTATCGATTGCTTGCACGAGTTTATCTAACTGAGTAATTCTGATTAGGCAGTTCGATGATAATTTGGTGATCGTTTTCATATTTTGCACAAAATATTCATATTGAAATTATTACAGTAGGGATTCTCAAGTATTTCGGTCAAAGTGTATAAATGATTCATCCATCTTCTATAGATTCAATTATGTGCGTAATATAACATGTGATGGTCGGTGGAGAGTTACTGCAAATTCATTTATCTACGTTGCTTCACTGACACAGTCAAAAATGTTTTCAGTCACCTAATCTGAGAACTAAATTACAATGTGAAGCTCTCTTTACGACTGATATGAGCATATATCAATCTGCTTGATATTACTTCCATTTCACATGTTCGTATATAATGACTGACACGATCTTGTATATATATGCGAAATCATTATTCGCATTACGCGACATAAACACTCCTCACATTGATACAAGTAAAGTGAAACATGAACATTGCGCATGTACGAAAATGCGAACCTCTAATGAATAATGTCAGCTATTAGGTTGCTGAGACTTTCACTGATAATTTTGCGTACATATTCATGCACGTTACTATATTATTTCGATATCATTTCGTTTATTTATTTAAGGAGAAGATCTGAGTAAGCATATGTGTTTCAGTATTTTGGTGATAATCTGATAAATATTCATAAAAGATTATTCAAAACACCTAATGAACGTCAAAAGAACACTCAGAACCACGAGAGATATCTGAGAGAGATAAATGATTCAGCCAAATAAACATATATGTTCAACATACGAATTGTAAGAGACGAGCGTCTGTGGAAAATGATTGCAAATGCAATAAAATAGGTGGTTAGATTGACGCCTTGCAAAAACTTTTTTACTTATATAATGACAATATAGTGTATGTACACGAAATGTGAATTGATTTTGTCTCACCAAAGTAATAATGCATGTTGTCGTAGATTGAATATCCTAGAGGTATAAATGATACAAACATTTTCAATCTCTTAGTAATGGTGCTTTTCGTATTAGCACAGACACGGTAGATAAATACTTTAACTGCATTTACCTATCATGCTTGACTGACACTTTGACGCAATGCATTCGTATCAACTAACTTTGATGTGACCAGTGGCGAATGCAAACGAGTTGCCTTCGAATTCATATATCATAGTAAATTCTCACTCGCTCAATCGTCGATAGAGTCATTGTTGATGATGGAGTTCTCGTTAGTGCACAGTCACTTCAGTGATGGAATAATAAATGTTGCGTGAACAAGACGCATGTTTCGCATTGCAGATTTTACTGTCAATTTGCTTTACAGGAAGTGGTTCAGTGTGCAATTTCAGTTCAGTTGTTAGCCATCGCTCATTGAATTACACAAATTGCTCTATTTTATATACCAATTTTACTTACAATTTCTACATTACCTTTACCGAAATTGAAACATATGAATGAATCACAGAAAAAGAAGGTGAGCCAATTTTACAAATAAGATGATATATATGCGTTATTTCAATATTCAAACAACAGATATGAGTAGGAAAGACAAATTGTTTGATAATCCACGTTGCTTGCGACTAACAGTCGAAAGGTGATCACTCACAGCTTGAAATGTTCATTGTGCAAATATAGAATCACTGTACAGTGTATTTCTAGAAAATGTGGTCCTATATTCCCTTGTGGACCTTGTCTGACAAATTGAAACTACACAGGTCTTTCGACTAACACAATTTTACTAATGGCAGGTGTAGAGTATTTTGCGTCGATTTCACACCAAGCTAGACGATTTGCGTCCAAGTCCCACCATCGTATATTCTGAATCGCACAATCGCCGATCTCGTCATTGTTGATGATACGGATGTTTTGTGTTGACATTCAGTCCGGTGACATTGTGACACATTTCAAAATAACAGGGAGAATGTGTTGCAGTGGAGATGATGGTGCTGAATTATATGACAGCATGTATTTGTGTTTGAAAACTCTCTTCTCTACACCATTATTGCACGATTTCATGCTGATTATAGTTTGTTGTCTCAGAGATGCTTACTTTCATTTCGTTTGACTGACGTGCTCAAAATGTGCATACGTTATTTTGAAGGCCTGTCAGGTAAGCAATATTTCACCGAATAAATATTCATACAGAACAAACAATGTACTCTAATATATGAAGTCGAATAGTGATAAAATGTTTCGTCGAAATAAAGCGATGATGTGGCGGAATTACTAAACGACATCATTCGGAGCTGTGGACGATAGGAAAACAAGTTAGGGAAAATTATAAATGTTGAATTAGCATAGTAGCGAATCATCAATTCACTTTTCCCGGGAACGATTTCTTAATGCAAATCCATGCTTTAGGCCTGATGTTAAGAAATGTCAATCAGGTTGATTTATCTTCGATGTCACATTTTAACATACAATGACTGACGCGATCATGTAAAAATGCATGGTTGCTGTTCGGATTCCTTGACAAAATCATTCTCTTTGCTGATAGGTATGAACATTGTATTGAAACAGGATTATTTATAGCCTTATTTGTATCGATTCAGTAAAGTCAGGTCACAAGTTGTTCACACTTTCACTATTCTTCAGATTGTTTCGTAAATGCACTGAATCACAGTATACATGTTATTTTGTCATTTTTATGCGTTTTTTTTCGCTGCTACTAGGGAATCATCCACGTAAGCAGATTTTTTCAGTTATATGATGACAATTTAGTGTATATGCATGAAATGTGAATTGATTTTGTCTCACCAAAGTAATAATGCATGTTGTCGTTGATTGAATATCCTAGAGGTATAAATGATACAAACATTTTCAATCTCTTAGTAATGGTGCTTTTCGTATTAGCACAGACACGGTAGATAAATACTTTAACTGCATTTACCTATCATGCTTGACTGACACTTTGACGC
>OX103976.1:4249544-4276381 GCA_944470395.2 Schistosoma turkestanicum | reverse complement strand
GGGACGGCCACTGTAGAAAAACATTCACAACCTTTTTATTGCCGATTGCATCTAACATGACTCAACCTTCTATGGCCGTTTCAGCCACGAGGTTGTTCATCAAAATAGCTTAACTCAGCTTTTGGTAATTCTAAGCCTACAACCGGCGCAATAAACATCGAACTTTTTTCTAGGTACTTCAAAATTATCATTTAAACTACAATTTTTAGTGCCCTCTAAGGATGTCTTACGATGAAATTAACTATGATCTCCCCTATCTGAGAGTGAAACGTATAAATGTAAAGAGATACAAGGCACTTGCTTTATAAAAAAGGATTCGCAGTTCTGCTTGTCCACATAGCTTCCAATCAGACTTCAGCATTACTTCTTCTTACGAGAATTCAATGTAATATCTGAACATTCAGTAACAAGATCTTTCAAATCAATGATATTGCATAGGGTTTTAACTCCAATCTACCAATAATGATCAGCATTTAGAATACACTGGTCCTGCCACCTCAACTTATTGTCAAAGGCGGGGAAGACATATATATTTCTCTTCTTCAAATATTGTTTAGAACTGTTGGGGTTTTTCAGTGGTTTCTGAATTCGGAAGAACAGTGGAAGAAGTTAGATACGCGCCTATCCCAGTCAATCCAGCAAAAAAGCAACTTATCTGTGTAAGAAAAGGTTCTATCATTAATTAAATTTTATAAATCATTACCCAAACAATATTACACTGTTCTTTAACACAATTTAACACAATGTGTTTCCAATTCTGGAAGAATGCTTCCGTATAAGTGCAAAATTGCACCCTTCCAGTCCAGATTCAAAGCTCACCGCCCAGGGTGTCAAATTCGATAAGACTGACGCCATAATTAATAATCAATTTAAACAGCATAATACAGTTCAGTCGAAAACATAGAGACTCCTATAGAGGTACAAATATTAACATCACAAAACGGGATTAAACAGAGGTCCAAAATGTAACGCAGAAACAGTCAGTAAGAACATATTACAAATATATATATGGAAAGATTTTCCCAAACCAAAGCCTTCAAATTGAATCCTACAGCATCTAAACAGTCCGTAGTTAAATTTGTCTCGTTAACCGACAAACAAGCTATCGACCAGCTTCAGAATGGAGTGTTAACAGATGATTGAGCTCCATCACAGCCTAGGAATTACATGAGAAGTATGAAATGGGTCAGAAAAATAGACAGAAGCACATTTTTTCAGTTACGGATTCGTCGACTCCCCCTAAATGTGCAGCAGATCCTCGCAGTTAGAGAAAGCGATGTCGATTTAGATCATATGGCAGAAATAGCCGATAGAATTCACCAAAGAATGAAAACACCACATGCAATGATGCACCACACATCAGTAAATGATGAAATGGAAGAGCTAAAAAAAGTGATCTGTACTTTACCCCAAAAGCCGACGAATCTGACCCATAACGACAAACGACGAAGATTTCCACAAATCAGTTCGAGTGACAGAAGCCGATCACGTTCCAGGGAACGAGAAACTCACACGATATGTTGGTTTCACTGGATGTACGGCGATAGAGCTCGGAAACGCAGACCATGCACATTTAAAGTTAATACAATACAAGTTAATACGATCCCGTTGATCCTCGGTAGCTACTGCTACAACTGGCGCAGCTCCTAAAAATTGTCGTCTATTTCACACCCAGGATAGAACAACTGGTGCTCAATTTTTAGTAGACACAGGAGCTGAAATAAGGGTAACACCCCCTGAGCAACCAACGACGAAATAACAATATGGCACTCACGCTCAAATCGACAAACAAATTCGATATGAAAAGATAAGGTAGGCGAAAAATAAATTTGGATTTCGGTTGAAACATTTCGCATCGCCGGTTTTTGTCATAGCAATCGTATCCGTGCCTATAATCAGTAGTGATTTCTTAAAAAATTTCTCGACTAAACCCGCTCTTGAACAGAAACAAAACAGTGGTGATACGAGGAGTTATCACTGATCAAGTCTCTGTGGATTTGGTAGTGTCGAGAGACAAAAACAATCCGTATGAATTTGTTCCAAATGAATAGGCTGACTTGACGAAGGTATCATACGATAGCAGTGATCTCAATCATACAGTACAGCATTAAACTGTTACGAAAGGCGTACCTTGTAACGCAAGAGTACGACGCCTGGACCAGGAAAGGTTAAACATTCCGAAACAACAACTCGACAAAATGATGAAACTTGGTAAATACGCCCATCTAGTAGCTCATGGGCATCTCCGTTACATATGGCACTAAAAAAGAATGGAGAGTACAGACCAAGCACAGACTAAAGAGCACTCAATTAACAAACTGTGGCAGGTAGATATCCGGTATCACATATTCATGTAATTACTAACAACATGGAAGACGCCACCATCTTTTCTAAGATTGAAATAGTTAAAGCCTGTTAACATATTCACGTAGCACGGGAGGACATACAGAAAATTGCTGTAATCACCTCATGCGGGTCATTTGAATTTTTGAGAATGCCTCTTGGATTAATTAATGCGGCTCGATCGACCAAGTTGTTAGAGTTGTGCCAGGTGTATATGCTTACATCAACGACATGCTTGTAGCGAGTGCTACAGCGGAAGAACATCTTCAACAACTAAGACAGTTGTTCAATAAACTACATGAACATGGTATTACCATCAACGTTCAGAAATTTTAATTTGGAAAGAAACCACTGCAATTTCTAAGACACATAGTAAATTCTCACACTTGTTCCAACAGAGATTGCAGCTATTCGTGATTATCCGTTGCCAAATCACAAAAGAAAATACGACGATTCCTCGGGGTCGATGATTCATTCCAAACTGCGCAACAATATTGGAACCGTCAACAAACGCCTTGCTAGGACCTGCGCGGACACTTGACTTTTCAGCAGATGCCATACAGGCATTCAAGAACGCTAAGTGCGTGCTGAAGGAAAAGACAATATCAGTATGACGGAAGAGCGAATCTCCATTAACCATCATGACTGACGCGTTGAACATCGCTGCTGGAGCCGTGTTACAGCATTTCGTAAACGGTACTTAGGAACCGAGTTCATTCTTTTCTAAGAGATTAAATCCCATGCAAACGAGATACAGTACGTTCGGAATAGAACTGCTAACAATTTATTTAGCAATAAAGCACTTTCGACGTATGCTTGAGAGCACCATTTTCACAGTGTACACAGATCATAAACCCCTAACGAAAGCGTTAAACGCCAAGCACGACAACTATTCACCGAGAGAAATTCGACGATTGGAATTTATTTCCCAATTTACATCCGGGCCACAATATATTAAAGGTCATAATAACCAAGTAGCAGATGCACTATCAAGAATGATGATTAACGCTTTCATTCAATCCGACATTGATTATCACAAACTTTCAGCATTGCAAAATATGGATGTTGAGCTAAGTAGACTAAGATCATCCAATACGACTTCTTTAGTACTTCGAGAAACTCCATTTGTCAAGGTAAACGTAATGTGTGATATTTCTACAGGCCGACTACGACTATTCATACGGAAGCAACTAAGTCGAAATGTTTTAGAAACTATGCCTAATATATCACATCTGGGAATTAAGGCCACGATCTTAAATTGAGATATTATATCCTGAAAACATTGGTATAATTTTGTTTGATCTTCTGTTACTATACAACCTCACAAACGTGCGCATACAAGATAACTTTAACTTTCGTAACTTTTGATGCTTTCAACAATTTTGATTATTTTAGCAAACACAAACACTTTCGTAACCTCATTTGCTGGAAGAGTGGTTTGTAGTGCCTCCACATACACTTGAGTTCTCTATCATCTCCAATGAAATCGAACAGAATAACAAAACGTACAACTAAAATAATAAATAAGGAAAAATTACATATAAAAAAAATGGAGGGATTTTCAAAAACAAAGCCTTCAAAAATGGATCTTACACTCGGTTGCTTGAAATTTCTCAAGAGAATATATACCAACTCTTAATAAAAGAATGCTAGCATGATATGAGATTGAAGTGGCGATACCCATATAATGTTAATAAACTGAATAGCGGGTCAAGTAAAAAAAAACAGCTGAATGGGTTCGGTTATTTAGATTCAGATTTTCGATCTTTAATACGACAATTTTCTCACGGAATGGCATACCAGATGTGATCGTATCCGACAATGGCTCTCAATTCACCTCTTCCCAATTCCAGAATTTCTGTCAACGGCTAGCCATTAAACACTTACGCTCGCTACCATACCACCCGCAATCGAATGGGCAGGCGGAAAGGTTTGTGGATACGTTTAAAAGAGCACTGCTTAAGTCAAAAGTGGAGGGGACGCCAGCCGACGCGTTACAAAATTTCTTGTACGTCTATCGGACAACTCCAAATGAATTGTTACCGGAGCAAAAGTCGCCAGCGGAAATCCTGATGGGAAGAAGATTGAAAACGATCCACAGCCTGATGCATCCGACTAATGCACCCTCATCAGTAGAGACAAAGCAGCAAAGACAATCCGCTTACGAAGTAGGATGCCCTGTGTTTGCCCGCGACTACAGAACGAACAATGGTCCTTGGGTAGAAGCGAGAGTGGTCAGAAGGGTTGGTCGAGTTATGTACGAAATAGAGGTAGGAGGTGATAAATGGTCACGTCATCGGAATCAGATACGAAGACGGCTAGTTCCAGATCGCCCATCAAGAGCAGAAACCATTCCCCTTGACACCTTACTTGATGCCTTCAAACTACCGAGAGCCCCGCCACAAGAAGTAACGCAGCAGCAAGCTGTTCTTCGTTCCCGAAGGTATCCCCTCAGACAGTGGCGAACAATAGTCAAGATGCAAGTCGACCCCGGAGAACAAGCTATTAAAAAGGGAAGGAGTGTTGGAGATGTTAGATCCCTAAAATTCGCTTGATAATGCCGTATTTTGGTTTTCAGGTTTTGCCAGCATGGGCTGATCAGACGACCTTGAGATTTCAATTCCCACCAGGAAAATCCATGGCTGTCATTGGCTGCTGTGTATTTTAGTATGCTATTTTCTTAACTGTCTCAAGGACGTTCTTATGTTGTATAAATAAACGAGAGTTGTATGCTTGATTGTACTGTGATTGCTGGGTGTTTGTAGAATATACTTTCTACGCTTACAAAGACTTTTCCCTTCAGCCTCGGATTCAAGGTAGCCTCCCTGGAAGCTGGTAAAAGTCTCGTTGGCGTTTATCGACTAAGGTAAACTCGTAATAGCCTCAAGCATACTAAGTGACGAACATATCAAAAAGGACCAAACTCGTCTTTGGAAGTAAACTAGAAAAAAACGGACCGATTCTATTAAAACAATAGACTGATATACATTTTATACCTCACCTATTATCAACACCGTATTTTTTTTGTTCTGAGTTAACCACATGTTGAACTGAGACAAAGTAGTATACATTTCATTAACCTACTTTAGAGCATTTGTGTACAGTATTCCCCTGCAGTTATTATATATCTGGGTATCCACACATGGACAGGTCTCACATATAATTCACATGGATGATAAAATTTTTCTGATATGAGGACACAATTCAAGTACTGAAAATGAAAAAAGGAACTTAACTATTATTTCTTGCACTACATTTCTTGTTCTAGTGATATATGAAATAAGAATAAGAACTTGTTCTATGTATGAATGATGAGAGATCGCATGAAAGTATCTTATTTGAATGGAATTCCTGCACAATAATGTATCACTGAGTAAAATCAATTGCCTTCAGATCTTACCCTGTGGTGTGTATTATTGTATTTTTCAGCGACCCAATCAGTGTGAACATGCCAAACGTATCTACATTTACTAGCTGTCCAAATTGATAAGTTTACACCTTTACTATTCTGAGGTTATGATGCTAATGTGTTCGGAAATTGTCACACATGCAGATGCAGTACAAAGTCCCGTGAAATGGCTTACACAATACATTGTCCTTCAAGCTAAGTATATACTTCGTGACATAATATACATTCGACGATGAACACTTGAAGAAAATAAAAAATTGAATATACGGAAACAATAATACAAGTTAGCATGAATTAGTTATGCAGGTTTGATCAAGAAGTGTAAACTAATACTTCTCATATCAGATATATATCTCTTCACGGACACATAATCTTCAGTGAGTCCCACGAAGTGCGCTGCTGACTGTCACCACATCATAATGAGTCAGACAACACATCAATGTGAATTCCAAATATTATCATTATACAGATTAGGTAGTCAGTCACATTGAAGAAAATCTCCAACTGACCAATAGTACTGTTATTTAAGCAAACATACATAAATACATTCAAAACCGCTTCGACCTGAACCGTATAATCACACATTCATTGGTGAATAGATTGATCAAGGGAAGTATTGGTAAATAAAATAACAGCATATCCGGAACATTGTATCCGATGTGACTCAAACAACGTACACCTTCAATAAATGAAAAGGTAGAGAATATGCGATGAACATTCAGTTCACCATTTCATTATATCTCATGTACTGTCTCTATTTCCTAGTTATTGCATTCGATTCTATTCTCTCACAAAATCTTCAATGCTGATTAATTGACTTTTTTAATTGTCTACCAACCAGTATTCAAACATATAATACCTAAATAATCTTTTTTGGGAAGAGTAACTGGATTTACTTAATGACAACTGTAGGTATTCAACGAAGACTTTCTTCGCATTCATAGATGTAGTTTTACTGTAGAACTTTGAAAAAATGTTAGTGTGTTTTGTTTAAAATGAGTACTATCGTGTTTTCTGTTAGCTATTCAAATGTACTGGATCTGATTCATTAGAGTGTCAAGTTCAATTCGATGTGATCATAAGAGTATTTGCTATTGCAATGTTTGAAAGCTATTTGAAATGCACATTGAACATTAGCTAGTTTTCAGAAATAGTTTAGTAGAGGTATACTCATTGATACAATGACATAATAACAAGTGAATAACGATTTATTGTAAAACATATATTTTTTTAAGGATAGATTGTGGATATAAGCTTCAACTGAAATATCTCATACACTACTTTTGACATAAAGTAATCAAAGTCTTGTCAGTCAGCTGTATTCAGCTTAAAGTTTGTGAAAGTTCGATGACTAAGAAAGTGACTTCACTCTATGATAGTTCAAACATCTATCGAAAACCGTATGACATTTTCGCTGCAATCTCATAGCACAGTCTCTTTCTGCAACTTTATTTTTAGATTTATTGCCTACACCTAGACATAAAGGCTATTGCATACTTGAACACGTCCTGAATGTCATCATAGAACCAGAATGATACACGATGGAGTCTTTCATGATCACATAAACTTTACTCGAATTACTTGTTAAGTTATACGTTGCATTTTTAAGTTGAAATAATCATCTGAACATTCTATTGCTACACTTGATCTCAGCAGTTCCAGGGCGAGTCGAAGATGATTTGGCATGATTAAACTTAGCATATGAATAAACATTAATTAGATAATTATCGGTTAACTATTTTACACATTCTCAAACCAATTGGTATTTTTCTCAACTTTCATACAGTTGCGATCAAGGTCGACTTATCTGAAAAATATATATATAAGTTCTCAGAAAGAACTATTCTACAATCTGTACAAAACAGTACTAAATCATTAACTAATATGAAGATGAAGAAATTCCGGTTGTTATTGGCCATCGCTATCGTGTTTTCAGTTTTTGTTCAGTCGGATGATCCAAGTAAGTAGAATGTTAAGTATGAGTCTCTACTCGTCACTTTTTATTTGTACCTAATTTTTATACAATCAGGTCAATAATTCCGTTCACATGTTAACACATTATCGCACTATAATCCTTTAGGTTCTAAGCATACAGACTGAAGTTTTCAATGATCCAATTCAACTCTGTATCTCAATAGATGCTAGGCGCAGTTTGAAATATCATTGTCTCATTAAACCTTTCATTCACGTTCACTGATTCACCAACCGTTTCTGACTAATAGTCGTGTAAACATCAGCATGTCAGATATTTCGGCGATAATAAATGATAGAGTATTTAGTTAGGACATTAATTTTTGTTTAAGTAAGCTCCCTTTTATACATCAAATATTTACTAGAGGTGCATTATCCATTGTTCAGAGAAAAAAAACCTCAATCATAAACAGTTTAGTTAAAGCTTGCCGTAAGCACAATAATTCTGATACCATTTCCGTTCGCATCAATGCAAACTAATGGGATTGTGAAAATTAGTACTGAATAAATAAATGTCACTTTCGATAAACCAGAATACAATTGGACATTATACTCATTGGAAGATACCATCATCGATTGAATTGTCAACTTCTAAGATTAGGTAGGAGTAGAGAACGATTAAACACTAAGAATACGTAGTAATAATGCTTGAAAATTTGTAACGGAGATTTCCGGTACCAAGTAGCTCTCTCTCTGCAGGAGTCAACAATCATAAAGCGAATCATGGATCATGTAATATTGTCTCACAAACATGTGAATAAATGTTGTGTTGTTCTCATTGTGGCATAACTATAGGTAAACCTGTTGAAGAAGATGCACGTAAGTTAGTGTTCTTACACATGAGAGAGGATAAACTTCTTCTAATAGATCGTTCACTGATATTCAAAATCGGATACGTGACAATGCACTGTGAGAGGTTGTGTGTTGTTGAGAGTGTAAATGTTGAAGGCAACAATGCAGAGCTTCAAGTACACACAATGTTGTCTGTAGTTGGCTTTGAAATAGTCTGCACAGGTTCACAGCCTTCCTTGGCCGATCTGTTTGCTCGTTGCCGTCCGATATCCTGAGCCATAACGGTGACATCATACAAACATGCGTTACTGTGTGTTGTCTGTCATGCTGCATAGTTGAATGAAATGAGTCTATTCCTTTGAGTCACTGTAGCTGACAATTTGTGCATTTCTGAACTTCATCTCGATCGATACTTTACGAACAAATTTTTTTACTAGAAAACATTCAAGCCCTTCGCGGTGTATATGGGAATGAGACTTCAGTGTAAAGGGTACATGGACGGGTGTTCGATGCTTTTGTGTGTAGTAAACCATGTTTTGATAAATCTGTGACTATGCGTCAAATGAAGAAGGACGTTTTAGATGTTATTGACATGTGCTGACCATGCGAGCAAATATTTTTTTTATATTTCAAAATACGCGATATAGTACTTGACTTTGTATTGTCCAATGAGTCAGACTGTTAACCAGGTAGGTTGTGCTAACTTTCAGATCTGGTCCCGAATGAATGTAAGTGATAAATTTTACCTAATGTATTGACAAAACCTATTACATGGTGAAAATGTTCTACCTTAATAGTAATACTCTAAAGTATGCATGAATTTGACTAATTGACTTAATTTTCTCCTTTGCAGTGAAATCAGACCTTGACTTACTTGATTGCATGAAAGGTAAGCATATTTATCAGAAAAAAAATGAATGCTCCATTTTTCCATGACCAGTAGGAGGATGGTCAAAGTGAATTTATGCATAATGATTGTATTAGTAAAATAATATCTATCAAGCGATTAATCATTCGAAAATTCAACAGTGATAAGGTTTAATTAATTAATAAAACCAAATAGGATTTTGAAATAAATCAGCATACCTTGCAAACTGACCAATCACAAAAATATGCAGAGTACTTAAAGAGAACAATCTAGGTAATATGTAAAATGAGAGACCTCAATTTAGAACACTGAATAAAGGCAAAATGAAACATGATCCTAACAACATAAAACAACTGATGTGGATCGCCATAATGATGATAATATATAATTCACTATTCAAATTGTTTTGAAACGGTTGGGCGTAGGTCTATTAACGGTCGTAATCAACTCATCTATACTGCCAAATTGCTGCCAAATTTCACTCAGAGGACCTATGAAGAAGAACGCATTGATTCTGGCGACGGATTATTATATTTAAACAAACAAGATAGATATGTATAGTGTGTGGAAGAAATAATATTGCTGAGATTACTGGAAGCAAGTAGTTTTGAATGCGAATTCACAGGTGGGGCAACCAAGTTGTATTTAACGAAATTACAGAGTTATTCAGTAAAATCGGAAAACCATATCGTAACTCGTTAATTTGCAAAATATCAGTTCATCATATCGAACTGGACTGTTCCTGTTGCAAACAACATCAATCCACTGTCACTCACTATTCATGCGTTTCATACAAATTCCATTGTTTTCTAACTCTTCCTTTATTGATCTTTCCCCATCTCCCGCTGCTAGACATTACGTTGACGCTCACGTCATATACTACTTATAAGTAGCTCACACCACAATATGAATACTTGCTGTTTTGTTTTCATTGCAAAATATCTTGATGTCCAGATATTATGAAACCTATCAACGAGTAAGTTTTTATTGTTTCAGTAAACAACAATGCTAATTTTCATTATGAGATTAAATTAAGTGCATTACTCCATAATACTACAGACGAATTTAATATTATGAATTCAAATAGACTGGTATAGATTTGTGTTATTGTTCCGAAACCGCATTACTTACGCCCACCACAGAACACAGGCCACTGACCAGCATTCTTCAAAATACTCTGAACAGAATTGAAAATTCTGGATTTAGTTTTGATTAAAAGACAGCTGCTTTGATATATATATATATAGATCTGTTTTTCTCTAGTAGAAACAGAGGTCTTGCTTTAATTTGAAACAGGTCCTAACCAGACATCAATCTGTGAGCTATCCTCTATGCAAGATTTTCTAACGTTATTCATCGTAAGATTTTCGTACGACGTCAATTTCTTTTGCACGCAAACTATATTGATGAAGAAGTCTTCAAAGTGTCCTCCTGTCCACGCTGTCAAAAGCGTTTTCGTGGTCAAGGAAATTGACGTGTGTTTTTGTGAATTCCATGATCCGTAGATTCGTGAATTGGTCGGTTCATGGCAGACGCCCAAGTATTCCGGCCTGCAGTTGTCGAATTTCAGCAACTAATGAATCTTTCTTTCTGTTCAACAGCACTCTGTTAAAGACCGGGGTGTTAAAAAAATTTTATGCTTGTGTCATTATAATTGCAGTATGTTTTAAGTAAGAAACCATATTAATTGGACAAGATCAAAACCACTGTTCAAAGTAAAATTGTCTAAAAAAGGATGGTGTTTCATATCTTTGTCTAATAATATTTACACAGCTAATGTATTCCTTAAATTCTTTCAGTTCATTGACTTGAAATGAAGAAACTTCACAGAACAATGGTGTGTCGCTATCATACATTCAATCTAACATTTCATGCTCGTCATCATTACATATGTGTTGTCAGCCTTGATTCTAAATTTTATGTTATCTTTTGACAGTTTGGAGTCTTTTGTAAATGAAAGTTAAAATATATATATTTCGATTTCTTGCTGTTTTAATAAAAATTTGTCAGATCAGGTTTTACCACGAAGATTTCCATCTTAGTTTATGAATGTTTACGTTATTTGCCAGCATGTGCTGATCAGATGACCTTGAGATTTCAATTCCCACCAGGAAAATCCATGGCTGTGATTGGCTGCTGTGTATTTTAGTATGCTATTTTCTTAACTGTCTCAAGGACGTTCTTATGTTGTATAAATAAACGAGAGTTGTATGCTTGATTGTACTGTGTTTGCTGGGTGTTTGTAGAATATACTTTCTACGCTTACAAAGACTTTTCCCTTCAGCCTCGGATTCAAGGTAGCCTCCCTGGAAGCTGGTAAAAGTCTCGTTCGCGTTTATCGACTAAGGTAAACTCGTAATAGCCTCAAGCATACTAAGTGACGAACTTATCAAAAATAACAGTATAATTAACGAGTACTTATAGTGACAGTTCATGAATATTTTATTAGTTGTATTTTGAAAATTTTGCGAGAGTTCGTGAGAAAAGTCAGGCAAACAACTAAATTGACTAATCAAAACCAAACAGAAAACACGAGGTCCATACAATAGAATTGTGTTGACATTTTTATTTGAAAATCCTGATTTTGGTGTTGATTGATATTTGTTTGGAGTTCCAAATATTTTTCTATTGAAGAAATTCAGCACTTGCTTTGCCGATCCGCGCCCTCACATCTGCATTGGATCCAGTTTGATTATCGATCATGCTGCCAAGATATGTAAAGGTGTTAACCTCCCCCAAAGTGTCTCTATCAAGAGTGATGTGATTGGCGCATGTCGTGTTGTATGTATCTTGAGACCTGTTGCTGCTAAGGCTGCTGCGACACTGGTCGTCTTCACCTCGAAAGAGTCTGTTAGCTTTCCTGCCTTTGCAGTTGAATCCATCATAAAAATCCCGTATGATGTTGACCATCATCTCAAGCACACCGTAGTGTCGAAGAAGCCTCTTAAGTACTTTCCTTTCTCGTAGTCAATAATGTTAATGTAGCGTGGTGAGTTCCATTCAATTGATTGTCCCACAATGATCCGTAATGTTGCATTTCGGTCGGAACACGATCGATCCTTACGAAATCCAGCCTCTTGATCTCATAGTATAAATTGGTCTCTTCAGACACCAAGCCATTAGTACTGACGACAGTCGCAAGACAAGTAATCACTCTTTTCGTCAAAGTACTTGCACCTCTAAAGGCAGAGAATAAATGATTCAAATTATTGCTTCTAATCAGAGTTTACAAGTGAGTTGTTGTTATGCAAATTAAAGCCGCTAACTCTGTCAAAAATCCTATTCTTTCATCCATTATTAAGAACTGTAGTAACATAAGAATGATATCAGACAGAAATGTCATAAAAAACTGAAAAAAATTCTCCTGTCTTATATATATCTTACAGTTGATCCTCGACTCTCCTAGGAAGTTCTGAGAACAAGTGTAGAAGTAGAATGTTCAGTAGATTATATACAATAAATTATGCTGTGCACAACTAATCGAATAATTTTAAGATGCTGAAATACTCCATTGATCATACTGGTTCCATTTTGACATTCAGGATGTGTTTAGTCATAGAATAGATGTCATGTCTGCGTTCCAGTAACAGACCATAACATAACGTTTTACGCAGAGACTGTAGTGTAAAGCTTCTACGAAGAAAATACGATTTGTGAAAAATAAACATTATTGTACATCTGTTGTTTAACTGTAACAAAAAACACTGCTACTACTTCTTGCGCGCAACGTTCTCTTCGCGTTGCTGCCATCTTTATCTATTTGCTGCTTCCCATGTCATGCCAACGTTCTCCTTCAATAAACAACTCAACCATGGATTTATTTTGTAGCCTATCTGGACGCTGGTAAAAGTCTCGTTCGCGTTTATCGACTAAGGGACGAACATAATATACCCTCTTGCAACTTTTACCCTGTATTCCACATTTTCACCTTAAAGTTAGATCTGAATGTAATCGATTGTACTCATAATTATACTGTGAATGAATTATATTCAAATAAGATAATTTCATGCAATCTCTTTCAAAACATGTAAACTAATTTGATATCATCAATCAATCATTGTTAGGCCATCATTAGAAACCTGCAAGCACTGACAGACGGCCGTTTCGTCCTGGTATGGGACTCATCAGCAGTGCTCACCCACGACTCCTGCACCTAGCAGGATTCGAACCCAGGACCTTTGGCATTGTAGGCGAATGCCTTACCATCGGACCACTGAGCCAGCATCCTACGGTGTTAATGTCTAACCCACATTGATCTAGGGATTTTGCGCGACCTCACCCATTTGTTTTTGGTCGATGGGCAGAACACTTTAGGGATCAGTTCAACTGGCCTCGAACCACTCTTCAGTTACCCACGATATCCAGTCATCCTGAATGGCAAATCGACCTAAGTCCCCCTAGTCTTAATGAAGTTGAAAAAGCGTTAGGAAATCTGAAACGAGGACGAGCTGCAGGTCCTGATAGACTGACCCCTGAGATAATTAAGAATGGTGGTCCAGTTTCAACACTTAGATTGACTGAGATCTTAGGTAGAATCTGGGAACTGGACGTAATCCCATCCGACTGGTCTCAATCACTGATTGTCCCAATCTGTAAGAAAGGACAGAAGTCTTCTTGTGACAATCACAGAGGAATAAGTCTAACTAATATAGTATCTAAAATATTGGCCTCAGTAATACTTCGACGCTTAACGAAAGCTCGTGAAGAGCAAACTCGAGAAAACCAATCTGGTTTTCGACCTGGACGTGGCTGTATAGACCACATTTTCACACTACGATAGGTCCTGGAACACAGACACACATTTAGGCGTCCTACAATAGTTGTTTTTCTGGACCTAAAAGCGGCATTTGACTCAGTGGATCGTGAGGTTCTGTGGCAGTGTCTGTCATTGAAAGGTGTACCTAAGAAGTATATTAACCTCATACAAGCTCTCTACTCAAACACCACTGGTCGGGTGAGAGCTTATGGCGAACTGTCATCTGAATTCTCTACATCAAGTGGTGTCCGTCAGGGATGTCCACTTTCTCCATTCTTGTTTAATTTTATCATAGACATGCTCCTAGAAATAACCTTATCCTCGTCTGAATTTTCTGGAGTAGACCTGTTACCAGGTGGCTCGCTTATCGACTTAGAATATGCCGATGACATTGTCCTACTTGGTGAAGACGCTGACAAAATGCTGAGTCTTCTGACTTCCCTAAGCAACAATGCAAGCATGTTCGGGATGCGGTTTTCCCCCTCGAAATGCAAAATGTTGCTTCAAGACTGCGTTCCATCGGCACCTGAACTAGTGATAGGGAGTGAAGTAGTCGAACGTGTAGACCGCTTCACTTATCTTGGGAGTCTCATCAATGCTGATGGCCTGGTGACTGACGAAATCTCGGCACGGATACAGAAGGCTCGATTGGCTTTTGCCAACCTGCGTCACTTATTGCGTAGGCGAGATATCCGTTTGCTGACTAAAGGACGAGTGTTCTGTGCAGTGGTTCGCTCCGTATTACTTTATGGCTGTGAAACATGGCCAATGAGAGTAGATATTCGTCGGTTATTGGTTTTCGATCATAGGTGTCTTCGAAGCATTGCTCGTATATCGTGGGACAACCGAGTGAGCAACGCTGTTATTAGGAAACGGGTACTAGGTAAGAATGGAAGATCAATAGATGAAGTGGTGAAACTTCATCAGTTGAGGTGGTTGGGACATGTGTTATGTATGCCTAACCACCGACTGCCTCGTCGAGGTTTGTTTTGTAGTGTAGGAATAGGTTGGAAGAAAGTTAGGGGCGGCCAGACCAAAACATGGCATAAATCCATCAAGTCATTAACAAGTGGACTTAGCCATGTCGGTAATTGTCGACTACCTGGTTGAGGTCCGCGAGATGATTATAATCGATGATTAGAGACCTTGAATGACATGGCTCAAAATCGTTCGCAATGGCGTCAGTGCATTTATTCTTTGTGTTCTCTCAAATCCTAATCTTCTGGATTCTTCAACACCTCTAGTTTTGACTTTCTAAACTCATCTCACTGAATTATACTTCTTGAATAACATCTTCTATTCCTAACCTCTCCTATTACTTCTAATACCTTTACTATCTCTTCTACTATCGGATTTGAATTGACAAGTATATCTATGTGCTGATGTGGTATGGCGACATGAACTGATGTACTTACGTACGAAGTTCTACGTTGCAACTGACTGACTGACTGACTTTGTCTTTGGTAGTTACTGCCTACACCCTGACAGGGTTAAACTTCATTGGTCACGTCTTCTCAACTAGAAATCCGAGAATTTCCTCACGAAGCTGGTCACTAGTGAGCACTGTTACCATATTTTGGGGCAGAGTTCTGGAGGTTTGTGTTTTTTTCACACATTTGAAATCATCAATCAATACCGAAAGTCCCGGGTTCGAATCTTGCGATGATCAGGAGTCGTTGATGCGCACTGCCACTGATGAGTCCCATACCAGGACGAAACAGCCGTCTCTCAGTGCCTCCAGGTTACTACTGGTTGCCTAACAATGATTGATTGGTTGATTTCAAATATGTAAAAAGAACACAAACCTCCAAAACTCTGCCCCAAAATATGCAAACTAATCTCTGATTCATATTTATTTTTCATTTGAGCTAGAGTAAGTAATGCAGCGAAAGAGCATGAACATAGATAGGTATTGCATGAATTCTCAATAATCGATTTCAACCTGAACACATGATGATGATGATGATACTAGCAGCTGAAATTAAATTTGGTGTACCTAACTCGTGTCCTCAGATCAGAAAACTTATCAACCATGTGAATTTATTTATAAATTGTGAACTTATTATGCGAGAGATGTTTCCAGGTTTGGATAATAATAATAATAATAATAATAATAATAATAATGATATAATGACTGGTATGAATCTTGTATACAAAAGACTATCTCAAGCGCACAAAGAGTGTTATTTCCATTCTGTTACTCTGCGTATCTCCAGCCTGGACATTAGCCGCTTGTACACCCTCTGGCCTCAATATTATTTCGATAACACGGGGCTAGCATTCAATAAACTTTTTCATCTTGAATCGTCTATTATCTGATTACTAGATTTTACGGGATTACCATTTTTTTTATCCCGTGAAGAGGTATTATATTTCGATTCGCTTTAGTTTAGTGAAATGTTTTTATGTTGTCTCTGTTTAGTAGATGACCGACCAACTGAGAACAGACGAAGATGATCAATCTGTTGTCACCATGAATGAGCACTGACAATATGCTCTCACTACCTTGTATCTGGGGTAGCTTTCCACTCCGTGGGACTGTTGATAAACAGTATCATAGATAATGGAAAGGCAATATTCTGACAACAGTATACGTTTAGCAATAATTATTGAGTATACTGTTTACAACGTTATCTTACCATAGTGATTTATGTGTATGTTTAGGCGCATATAACAATTATCACAATTTCAGATTATATATGTTGAAATAAGTAATTACGACAGTTTGATGAAAAGTAGTTTAATTCATTGTCTAACTTGTGTTCTTCTCTTTTTTGTGAAATCGAATGGATCTAGGTTCAATAAATGTACGCTTTTGTTTACCTACTGTGCTGAACGATCTTAATTTCGAATAAGAAATAACTTTCTATTACCAAGATTTTGTAAATGGTTCTCTTCGCTTATAGTTATTTCGTAACACATAGTCTCTTTGCACTTCAGTTAAATTCCATTTTGGGAACAGGTTTTTTGATTTTTAAGAAAAAAAATGCCATTTTTCGAGTGAGTGAGTGAGTGAGTGAATATGACTAGTTTAATGACCATCAAAGAACTCAAAAAAAACTTTACGTTGGTTACTTACTACTCAGTGGTCAATGAATACTAATTTTTCAATCCTACAGGTATATCACTGCTTTGATTGTTCAGTGGTAATTTCTGAATCGATGAGTTTCAGTGATGCGAATCCGAATCATTTAGTGAGTATCATTTACCTCATCAATATTGTAGATACGCTCTGCTTACATGTGCCAATGAGGACGGAGGCTGATTTACGAAGGGTGTCCTGGCGCATATCTGTAACAGACCAACATCAACACATCAATGAATCAAAAAAATTCCATTGACTGGTTAATATAAACATACCTGACTCCACAAGATGATGAGGAATTGTGTAGTTTTCCATTGTCCTAGTAGTTTTAATGCATTAACGAGGTAGGTAATTGTGTACATATGGAAAGCGAATCGAGTGACAGACGCTTACTTTCTAGATAATTTATATATGGAGTCAACCTACTAAATGAGATATTTGACAGCACTTTCACATTCAGTTTCCCATATCACATCTGATGTCAACTGTAGTTGTTTTATACAAGTTTTTGTATTTCCGAAAGTCTGGGAACTGTAAAGTTTCCTTGCATCGCTGAATCACTCACACCAAGGTCCTTTAGCGCGAACATCACTACCAAATACACACCTAATTTATAGACTTCACTTTACTTTGTTCTGAAATCTTAAACTTATAAGCATTTGACTTTTCGCTTTGTTGTACTCCAGTCTTGCAGCTAACTGATCTCCGGCCTGATTATGTGAAAGCTCCTAGTATACAGAAGCCCAACTTTTGATGAAACAAATGTACCGATCAAAATCGCGCGATATACAAACTCACAAACAAATGCCAACCGACTAAAATTAATGCAGTAGAGTGGCTGTTTGAACAATCGCAATCTTTTCTACCATTTAGGAAATAATATGATATATCGATTACTCGACGTTGTGTTGGTGGAGAGAGTGGATCCATAGCTAAAACCTATATGGATATGGTCATTTGTAGATGAATCATGAAGCGTTGTACAAAAGCGGGTACTCCTATTTTACTTACTTACTTACATACTTACTTACTTACTTACTTACTTACTTACTTACTTTCTTACTTACTTACTTACATACTTAATTACCTACTTACTTACTTACTTACTTACTTACTTACTTACTTACTTACTTACTTACTTACTTACTTACTTACTTACTTACTTACTTACTTACTTACTTACTTACTTACTTACTTACTTATACACTTACATACTTAATTACCTACCTACTTACTTACTTACTTACTTACTTACTTACTTTCTTACTTATACACTTACTTACTTACTTACTTTCTTACTTACTTATACACTTACCTACTTACTTACTTACTTACTTACTGACCTACTAATTCACTTACTTTCTTATTTACTTATACACTTACTTACTTACTTACTTACTTACTTACTTACTTACTTACTTACCCACTTATGAACCTACGCACTTACTTTCGTACTTACCCACCTATGCACTTATGCACCTAATTACTTAATTACGCCGCCGAAAGAGATTATCCAATCCGCTTTATTTATTCTCAAAAACTAGTTATTTTACCTAAATCGAATTTGATACCTACGTACAGTAACATTCTTCATGAAACTTGATTCTTTTAGAACTGACATCATGCACATGAACTACAACTACTCTCTCTCTCTCTCGAACCAACAATTTTGTTTACCTAGCAAAATACAGTAAGTAATCTGGGTACTCGATCTTCATTTATGATAATATCTAAACAAGATTGTATACAAAATCCTTCAGAATACGTAAATGGATAGAGTTGTTGATTTTGAACATAAACAATGGATTACATCTAAAACAGCTAGATATACACAAATCCGTACACAGTAAAAACTGTTAAAATTAAGGTTTTCTAACATAAAACCCTTCAGTCCTAGAAAAAAGATGACAAAATAGTTTGTCTACTGAAATGAAATAAGTAGGTAATATATTTTAGAAAGCACATTTATGGTTCATCAGATTTGACAATCTGTAGAATGCATTGCGGGGTTATGAAGATTGTTAAGTTAATCAATGTTAGACCACCAGTTAAAATCTGGGAGAAGCACTGACAGGCGGTCGTTTCGTCCTGGTATGGGACTCATCAGTGGCAGTGCGCATCCACGACTCCTGCACCCCGCAGGGTCCGAACCCAGGACCTTCGGTATTGTGCGCGGACGCCTAACCATCGGACGACTGAGCCGGTATCTAATGGGGTGCAGGAATCATGGATGCACACTGCTGAGGAGTCCCCTACCAGGAAGAAACGGCCGTTCAGTGCTTCTTACAGGTTTCTAATGGTTGTCTAACATTGATTGATTCATAGTTTCAAAAATATGTAATCTGTAGAATGTATTTAATCATTCACGAAAATGTCTTACATTACGCCTTAATATAGTAATGAGTTATGACATGATTATGTGATTTGTACACATGATAGTTTTATTACAGGACAAAAATTTTTATCAATATTCAAAGTCGATTTCTTGTATCTTGAAACATATCATCTTTTCCAAATATACTTGTTTGTTTAAGAGATCATCTTATGTATGAATCTTTCTAAGGTCATAACTATTATGAAATACATTTTTGAAACCATGAATCGATCAATTTTAGACCACCATCAGAAACCTGAAAGCACTGGACGGCCGTTTCGTCCTGGCATGGGACTCATCACTGGCAGTGCGCACCCACGACTCCTGCACCCTGCAGGGTCCGAACCCAGAACCTTTGGTATTGTAGGCGAACGCCTAACTGTCGGACCACTGAGCGGGCATCTAACGGTGTTAATGTCTAACTTGATCAAAATCACGGAGTTGCGCAACCTCATACACAGTCTTCGGTAGTAGTTACTGTCTACACCCGAAGAGGTTGAACTTCACTAGTCACGTGGATGCGCACTGCTGATAAGTCCCATATCAGGACGAAACGGCCGTCTGTCAGTGCTTCCAGGTTTCTAATTGTGGTTTAACATTGGTCGATTCATGGTTTCAAAAATGTGTCACTTAACAATCTTCACAACCCCGTAATGCAAAGTAAATATGTGTGACCAGATTGTTCGAAATGGGTATAGCTTGCAAATACATCACACTATTTTTCAGATCAATTACATCTTTACATCATTGTTCTATCAAAATTTATACAAAGGGACTAATTGTTTTAAAGTGATTTGAATTGAACAAGACTGTTCCATTGTCAACAATAAAAATGGTGAACAATTGTTTCGTATAGTTTTAAAAGAAACTTTTTATCAAGAAATAATGTCATTTTAACTCTCAGGCGGTAATTGGATAATCATGTGTGAATAATATTTTGTCACATAGTATATCTTTTATTTGTAACCATGAATCGATCAATGTTAGACCACCATTAGAAACCTGGAAGCACTGGACGGTTAGGGCGTTCGCGCACAATACCGAAGGTCCTGGGTTCGAATCCTGCGAGGAGCAGGAGTCGTGGATGCGCACTGCCAGTGAGTAGTCCCATACCAGGACGAAACGGCCGTAAGTCAGTGCTTCCAGGTTTCTAATGGTGGTTGAACATTGATCGATTCATGGTTACAAACAAAACTTAACAATCTTCACAACAACCCCGCAATGCAATGACATTTGTCCACTAGTGACTAACTTGGTGAGGAATCTTCTCTGAGTTCTAGTGGGAAGTCGTGACCAGTGAAGTTCAAACCTGTCCGGATGTATACAGGGTATGAGGTCGCGCAACTCCGTGGATTTGATCAAGTTAGACATTAACACTGTTAGATACCGGCTCGGTGGTCTAACGGTTAGGGCGTTCGCGCACAATACCGAAGGTCCTGGGTTCGAATCCTGCGAGGAGCAGGAGTCGTGGATGCGCACTGCCAGTGAGTAGTCCCATACCAGGACGAAACGGCCGTCCAGTGCTTCCAGATTTCTAATGGTGGTCTAACATTGATCGATTCATGGTTACAAACAAAACTTAACAATCTTCACAACAACCCCGCAATACATAGTGTATCACCAAACAATGTAATTGAGAACTTTCAATTTGTCCTATATGAGTCAAGTCAATTCGGTGTACTCGTCTATAGGACAATGAGATATTATTTGAAGCAAACGGTACTAGATTCGAAAGAGAGAGAGTGTGTGTGTGTGTGAATATCAATTCAGTGAGGTAGGTACATTCAGGATGACTTCCATTTCATTGTTAATCACTATCCATCTCAGATTTGATGTAAAATAGCTGATTTGATATTGTACATTATTGCTGGGGGACGTTAAATCACCCGCCCCCCACCCGGAACTCACTTGATGATAAAACTCCTAATTTTGGATTGTTTTTTTATGTGTTCGCGCATAAGTTGCCCAGTTGACCTTGAGATTACATTGCCCGATCGATAAATCCCTGACTGTTTGTCATTGGTTGATGGAATGATTAGTTTAGTACGCGGTTTTTTGTGGCTTTCCCAAGGACGTTTCTATCAAGTATAAATAAACTCGACTTGTGTGCTTGTCGACGTCGTATTTCTGAGTGCTTGTAGAATACACTTCTTGATATAGTTAGCCGGACCGGGGAAAAACGAATTAGAATTGCTCATCGTGTCACTGGATCAATTGTCTTCGCTTTCGTTTACCGAGTAAGGTGAACTCGTATTGGCATTCAAGCACATCAATTGACGAGCATATCAAAAGATTTGTGATCTGATTATGACAGAATTATGCATTAGGAAGATCACAGATGATACTTTGATCACGAGATTAACACTTGTTTGTCAGACTCATTAATGGCCCTGAGAATGATGGTTGTTGCATCAATCAGAAACCAAAAAAAAACAAACTCTCCCAGCTTATTTTCATAAACTGTCTTATAATTAACCAACTGAAATCTATAGAGTCATCTTATGAATCATGACAGTGAATTTGTGCCGATTAATTTAGACCACTTCTATATTCAAATTTATGCCTTAGTTCATTTTTTGATTAATGTTTCAAATGTCCCAAAGTAGCACTCACAAACAGTCCTAGTGTGGTGCGCGCTACTTATAGGCAGTATATAACGCAAGGAAAAATCGTAATGTCTGGCAGAAGAAGATGGGGGAAGATCAAGAAAGGAAGAGTGGGAACACAATAGGATTTGTATGAAACGCATGAATAGTGAGTGAAATGTCAGACAATGGATTGATGATGGATTGAAGATTTGCAAATTAACAACGGTTTACGATATGGTTTTCCTATTTTACTGAGTAACTCTGTAATTTGAGATAAATACAATTCGGTTGCCTTCACCCGTGTTCTCCTTCACTACACTAGCTGAAACTTTTATTCAGACAGCAATGAGCAAGATATTTTGTCGTGAAGGGATACCCATTACATCTGTAACTGATAATATAGGAATCATTCCACAGAAAAGGAATTCAACATATCGTTTAGTGGGAATCGAACCAAGGATCTTTGATCCTGTACGCTAACGCTTAACCTCTGAACCACTGAACCAATATCCAGTGATATTAATATCGAACTTGAATGAATCCACTATACTACACTGCATCCCAAGTTTCTAATGGTGATCAGTTGATGACTTCAAACCAAATGAACAATCTTTAAAACTACTGTTGTGAAGGAGAACACAGGTGAGGACAACCAAATTGTATTTATCGAAAATTACAGAGTTAATCAGTAAAACAGCGAAACCATATCGTAAACTGTTAATTTGCAAATCTTCAATCCATCATCAATCCATTGTCTGACATTTCACTCACTATTCATGCGTTTCATAAAAAATTCCATTGTGTTTTTCCCACTCTTCCTTTCTCTTGATCTTCCCCCATCTTCTGCTGCCAGACATTACGTTTACACACTCACGTCATATACTACTTATAAGTAGCGCGCACCACACTACTATAATAAATTTTTTAAAAAAACAGTAAAACTTGAATATTTCGCACAAATATGGCCGTTATTGTTAGCGTAATAAAACAACATATATTAAAATATAACTATTTGAACTTGGTTGGAATTTTTGTTTGTTTTTTTCAAGTACACGATGAGAATTTCAACAAACATTGAACACTTGAATGTATACTTTACACCCACACACACTCACACTCACATGAGTGTTCAGTTAATTATTTATTCATTTAACGTCATATTTAATAAGTTGTACTATTTTTTTTATTTGTTTAAAAAATAAACTGGATGTTTATTTGCAGCAATTTAACAACATATTATGATTTATTGATGATTTTTAGTCACGTGAAGTGTGCTGTTGAGTCAAAATCAATATTTCTATCAGTTATTGAACGACTTGTCTCCTTTGTTGGAAAGTTCAATGTCCAAGTATCATTATGAGTTGAACATTGGCAAAATATTGTAGTAAAGGAGAATACAGGTGAAGGCAACCGAACTGTATTTCGCGATAATTACAGAGTTAGTCAGTAAAATAGGAAAACCATATTGTAAACGGTTAATTTGCAAATCTTCAACCCATCATCAATTCATTGTCTGACATTTCACTCACTATTCATGCGTTTCATACAAATTCCATTGTGTTTTTCCCACTCTTCCTTTCTTGCTTGATCTTCCCCCATCTTCTGCTGCCAGACATTACGTTTTCACTCGCTTCATGTACTACTTATAAGTAGCGCGCACCACAATATGACCTATTAGTTCATCGAATTATTGTTGGTTAATTTGAGTCAGGTTAAAATAAAAAGTGCAGACTACATGGTTCAGAACTATGCATGCCGCCAGTAGCTCGAGTCCTTTCGGATAATGTTGCTCAGAATTCAATTACAATAGCATATTAGTTGAATTCTTTCTACTGGTTAGTGTATTTTTGGCAAGTTGAGATTCTCTATAGGATGGAATTGCTTATCACATATGCCAAACCCCCCACCCCTTTATCCTGACATGAAGATGATAATAACCACAGAAGGGACTGAGACGGATGGGACAAATTTGGAGGAAATTACCTAACGTAGATACCTCTAGCCCAAAGAACACATTACGCCAAGAATTGGAAGCGAACTTAGAAAGAATGAAAAGCAATTGTGTAGAACTGGAAAGGAAGACTCAGATAGACAGACAGATACAACGCAGAACTTCGTACGTAAGTACATCAGTTTAGGTCGCCATACCACATCAGCACAGAGACGCAACTGTCAATTCAAATCCAAGAATGATAGCGATAGTAGAAGTATTAGCAGTAATGGGGAAGATCAGGGAGCGAAGATATGATCCGATAAGTATAATTCAGTGAGATGAATTCAGAAAGAGAAAGATAGAGGTGATCAGGAATTCAGAAGGTTAGAATTAGGGAGAACACAAAGAGTGGATGCACCTACACCATTGCAAAAGATTTTGAGCAATATCATTCAAGGTCTCTAACCATCGGTTACTATCGTCTCGCGGACACCAACCAGGTAACCTACATCTACCAACATGACTCAGTCCACTTGTCAGTGACTTCATGGATTTGTGCCATGTTTTGGTTTGGCCGCCCCTAACCTTCTTCCAACCTACATCATCGCTCGAGGCAGTCGATGGTTAGGCATTCGTAACACATGTCCTAACCACCTCAACTAATGAAGTTTCAATACTCCATCTGCTGATTTTCTATCCCTACCTAGTACTCGTTTCCTAACGACAGCAGTGCTTACACGGTTAAAGGAACACTCAAGAGAGAGTTGAAAGGAGAATGCTTATCGGCAGCCTATGCTCCATTGGAGGGAAATAGACGTACTCATTAGCTTCTTATCAATTCTAAATTCCAAAATGACATAATATGTAACTTCGTATTCCAATTTCTTGTATCAGATTTTAACTTTTTCAGTAAAATCACTTCTGTGATTATTCTGATTTTTTTACTATTCACCACGTTATGCTGATAACCAATGTCAACTTTGGCTGACGTGTATATTTCCTAATAGATTCAAAGTTGATTACAACTGACCAACTATTATTTAATAGTATGCTTCAAAATATAGCATTATCCTGGAGTAGTATATATTAACTAGAAATAACCATGATTATCAACTGCACCGCTATTTACATTTATCCTTCAACTACTAATGAAAATTGATCTGTATTAAGAGTGTATACCGATCTCACGTAAACAGTCCATAGCAAACTGGATAGATCTTTCTTTCCAGCAATTCACAATACCATGGCGGTCATTGGGAATCTAATGCAGTGCAACTTACAAAGAAGTCAAGACCAAATACAATATATATTTACGGAAGACAAAATATATACATCTAACATTTCAAACATGCATTTGTAATACAAACAGGTCCAAGACTATCTTCGCTAACATCTCTTCTGGTTCTTAATACACTCTGATCGTACCATGCACTTTGATCTTCATACAGTTTGCTCTGTGACAAAAAACTTCTAGGTGACACTCCCCTGAATGCTACTTATCTTCAGCTACATGAGTCTTATCCACCATACCCAGACCCTCTATCTTACGAGCAATACATTGAGAGTAAAGCAGTTATCATTTAGCATCGCTAGGTGATACACATGTTACATGGTGAATTGATCTCAGTTGGAGATGTATCCCTGTATGATTCTAATGGTTACGCGTTATCCACGAAACTTGAAGGCCATGGGTTCGATTGCTATAGGATTATGTATAGACTGCTAAGGAATCACACACTAGATCTGGGAAGCTATCTATTACTCAATGGTTCTAGAATCAAGATCAATTTGAATGTAGGGTGTTGGCAGCAGATAGTTGATAAAAAACAATAGATCAAGATCCAAAGGTATCTGGTAATCGTTAGAAAGGTTTACCGATAATTTTCAACCATATGACAGATTATTTCTGAACCTAAAATAGTCGTGTTAACGTTTCAGACTGTGAAAATTAATAACAAAGCTTGTACAGAAATCATAAGATGGTTGATGTGAGATCGCTATTGGAAACGCACAAAGCACTAGACAGCCCATTCCTGCTAGTACGGGAATTATAGGCAGTGAGCATCCACCGACCAGAAAGCAGAAATTCAACCTAGCACCTTCAGTCTCAAGCGCGAATGCTTAACTCAACATTCTACACAACTTCAGATTATGAAACACAGGATTGAGTCCACCATGAATCATCATGATATAGTGAGCCAATCAGATATGGCCAAATGATCGTCAGAAAATATCTTAAGGAACAAATTTATATCACTATTTAGGAAATGCTGTCATATATATACAAGAGAGTATTAGGAGATATGATTCGGCAGTCAAACAAACTATCTCTTCCGTATTAGCCTCCTCGCCTAAATTATTCAGCTCCGACAGTTTAACAAGTATAGCATTCAGATATCGGACACCTCACATCATAATATATTACATCTTATCGATGATAAATTCCAAACAACTTAAATCATAGTTCACTGTTGACTACCTTCAACAACCATCTCACATCTCAACATAGTACACGTGATGTTAAATCATTCACGCTAGTACTGACTACATTGTGATTCGATCGACAGAATTCGATCATCACTAGATAAACTGGATATCAATCAGTAATTAACTGTTGGTACATACAATATGAATCTAATATACAACACATTGAATGAGACAAACAACCGAAACAAAAAACAATCCGACAACTATTTTCGAGCAATCCTTAGAAGTAGA
>OX103976.1:4233199-4249051 GCA_944470395.2 Schistosoma turkestanicum | reverse complement strand
GATTCCACTTCACTTATCTGGGGAGTCTCGTCGGTGCCGAAGGTCTGATGACTGACGAAATATCAGCACGGATACAGAAGGCTCGATTGGTTTTTGCCAACCTGCGTCACTTATGCCGTAGGCAAGATATCCGTTTACTGACTAAAGGACGAGTGTACTGTGCAGTGGTTCGCTCCGTCTTACTTTATGGCTGTGAAACATGGCCAGTTAGAGTAGAAGATATTCGTAGGTTACTGGTTTTCGATCATAGGTGTCTTCGAAGCATTGCTCGTATATCGTGGGACAACCGAGTGACCAACGCTGTTGTTAGAAAACGGGTGATAGGTGAGAATGGCAGATCAATAGATGAAGTAATGAAACTTCATCAGTTGAGGTGGTTGGGACATGTGCTGCGTATGCCTAACCACCGACTGCCTCAATTCGAGCTTTGTTTTGTGGTGTAGGAATAGGTTGGAAGAAAGTTAGGAGCGGCCAAACCAAAACATGGAAGAAATCCATGAAGTCATTGACTAGTGGACTGAGTCATGTCGGTAGTTGTCGACTAACTGGTTGGGGTCCGCGAGATGATAATAATCGATGGTTAGATACCTTGACTAACACGGCTCAAAATCGTTCGCTATGGCGCCGGTGCATTTATTCTTTGTGTGCTCTCAAATCCTAATCTTCTGGATTCTTCAACCCCTCTAGTTTTGACTTTCTAAACTCATCTCACTGAATCATACTTCTTGAATAATATCTTCTAATCCTAACCTCTCCGATTACTTCTAATACCTTTACTACCTCTTCTACCATTGGATTTAAATTGACAATTATATCTCTGTGTTGATGTGGTATGACAACATTTCCAAACCAATAGTGGTAGAGATAGTAGAAGTATTAGCGGTTATGAAGATTACGGTTTGAAAATATTATTCAAGAAATATAATTCAGTGAGATAAATTTAGGAAGAGAAAGATAGACGTGATAAGGAATTCTGGAGATCAAAGGACAACTGTTTGAGTCCGGTGACGCACGGCCTTTTTATAAGAAATTGTTAAAGTGTTAGCTCGGCTCTAGTTTAAAACGCCTTACCGCCAGAGACGGAAATTCGTAAGGTAAGGTGTGACAATTCTAGGGTAGACCTTTTCTAACCCTAACCGTCCTTGTGAGAAGGCAGCATCGCTGCACATGCTGGTTTCCCGAAGGAAACACCTCACTTCTGTCACCTCCCTACAGCCAACAGTACGAATCCGCCGTCAGACCTTGAGTAGCTGCTTTTAGTCTCATCGTTCTCCAATCGACCTGTCTGACATGGTAGAACCTTCAGGAACATATGTTCCAGCCAATATAGCTCGGTTGGGTCATCACGAAAAAATAAGATAACGCTACAATGTAGATGATAGCTTTATTGAATAAAAACAGCATTAGATTCTATGAGAAGATTGGAATAAAAAGGTTTTTGAATTACCTGAACTAGAACACGTCGACAAAGACCAGCTTTAACAAGGGATTTAGCTACCCAACGTGCTGCATACGCTGCGGATCGATCAACTTTAGAATAATCTTTCCCAGAAAATGCTCCACCACCATGTGCACCCCAACCTCCATATGTATCTACAATGATTTTTCTACCTGCAAAAATAAAACAAAATAGTCAAGTAAACCAAATGAAGAAAAATCTACACTTGTTTTAGACCAACTATTATCAATTCTATAACATTGAATATCATGCAGATAGAATATAAAAACACAAGAATTACGTAACAATCACACATCAGTGTTAATTCAATCATAAACAATGTAGACAGAGATACTATATAACCTAACTCAGGTCTCTCTTATGGGAAAATCATATAACCTGACATGAGACAAAGAGTAATAAGAGTGTTTGAGTTCATTTGCATGAAGCTGGGCTACATCTCTTGCTATCATCCTATGCGTATACAATATGTTATGCTGCTTACTATGTAGAGAGCTGAAGTTGTTTTCCTATCAGACTAAAGGTTCGCTGTGAACACTGTGGATGACTTGCTTGGGATTGCTTTGGAAAGTATTGCTAACAGTTCATATACAAATATAGTTAGCAGGGTGACCTATTTTATTGATATTGGTGGTTTTTTGCAACATTTCCGAGAATCGTTGCCATTAGGATGCTGTATTGCACATGTCACCATTCAGTCAGTCAGTTAGATGCAACGTAGAACTTCGTACGTAAGTACATCAGTTCATGTTGCCATACCACATTATTAGCACAAAGATGTAATTGTCAATTCAAATCCAACAGTAGAAGAGGTTAGGATTAGAAGATATTATTCAAGAAGTATGATTCAGTGGGAAAAGTTTAGAAAGTCAAAACTAGAGGGGTTGAAGAATCCGGAAGATTAGAATTTGACAGAGCTCAAAGAATGGATGCACTTGCACCATGGCAAACGATTTTGAGCCATGTCATTCAAGGTCTCGAACCATCGATTACTAACATCTCGCAGACCCCAACCAGGTAGTGGACAACTACCGACATGGCTAAGTCCACTCGTCAATGACTTCATGGATTTCTGCCATAATTTGGTTTGGCCGCCCCTAGCTTTCTTCCAACCTACTCCTGCACCACAAAACATAGCTCGTCAAGGCAGCCGGTGGTTAGGCATAGGTAACACATGTCCCAACCACCTCAACTGATGAAGTTTCAATACTTCATCTATTGATCTACCATCCTTAACTAGTACTCGTTTCCTAACGACAAGATTGCTTACTCGGTTGTCCCACGGTATACGAGCAATGCTTCGAAGACATCTATGATCGAAAACCAGTAACCTACGAATATCTTCTACTCTCACTCGCCATGTTTCACAGCCATATAGGAGAACGGAGAGAACTGCTGCACATGTCACCATTACAAGTAATAATAATGAGTTTGATAGGTCATGGGTCGAATTGGCCTGTTGTTCATGTGGCGGATATTGACCGTGACACGATCATGGATCGGAAATAATCAATATATACGTCATCATCATAATCAACAGCAACGTAGAACTTTGCACGCAAGTACAACAGTCTAAGTTGCCATAAAACGTTATAGTCAAAAAACGTTAAAACCGTACCATTAAGGAGGCAGCGAGTGACATGTAAAAGTGACATATATTTCAGCCAGTCAGTAAGTTGCAACGTAGAACTTCGTATGTATGTACATAAGTTCATGTTGCCATACCACATTAGCACAGAGACGCAAATGTCAAATCAAATCCCATAGTGATAAAGATAGTAGAGGTATTAATGGTAATGAAGAAGACTAGGATTTGAAGATATTATTCAAGGAGTATAATTCATCGAGATAAGGTTAGAAAGACAAAGGTAGAAGTGCTGACGAATTCAGAAGATTAGGATTTGAGAGAGCTGAAAGAATGGATGCACTTGTGCCATTGCAAACGATTTTGAGCCATGTCGTTCAAGGTCTCTAACCATCGGTGACTTTCGTCTCGCGGACCCCAACCAGGTAGTCTACATCTACCAACATGACTCAGTCTACTGGTCAGTGGACATATATTTACATTTAGTTGACCATTGTTTGTTCTACAAAACGGCTAATAATGTGTGAACAGAAGGAAGAATTGTATTACAGAGAGTATGTAAACAATACAAACTCATACAAAGTTCATGGTTAGACAATATTTCATAATGTGATTTTGGTCTCGTGTGCTGTTACGGGTATGAGGGCGGTTGTCACTTCCCGGATGCCCACACCACGGAAGGTTGTTTCTTGAGGGACCTGAAAAGGAAGATAGATTAGTGTCGGTCGTGGAGACCTGGCAGTGTGACCGCAGAGTCCAAGGGACAACTGCTTGGGGCCGGTCACGCACGGCCTTTTTATGAAAGGTTTTTGAGTGTTAGCTCCGCTCTTAAAGGCCCTTAGTGGGCACCCTTACCGACGGAGACGGAAATCCGTGAAGTAGAGTGAGCTGTGACATTTTTAGGGTCGACCTTTTCTAAACCTTCCTTCCTTGTGAGAAGGCAGCATCGCTGCAGATGCTGGTGGTCCGAGGGAAACACCTTACTGATGTAAGACCTCACTGCAGTCAGCAGTACGACTTCGCCCTCAGACCTTAGGTAGCTGCTTTTAGTGTGATCGTTCTCCGATCGACCTGTCTGGCATGGTAGAACCTTCAGGAACATATGTTCCGTCCAGTGTAACTCGGTTGGGTCATTACGATAGTCAAGCCCGACCGCCACGTCAAGGTGCCAGCTACGGTCGGGATGTGATTTTGGTCGACATAGATGATCAGAGTCACATGGAAATTAAACAAAATATTATTATTTGAATTGGTTGTTTGATAGTTTGAGTTTTAGCGGCTCACGACTGGACTCCATGCGGGCAGACAGAGTCCTAACGACAAGTACAACAAGTTAACAGACATTATTCGAAGGGAATGTGTTTGAAAAGCACTAAAAAATTCAAGTATACTTAACCACTTTATTACGCAATGTAAAAGTGCATATTCATTGGAGTTACAAAAACAGGCGATGGCCTATATTATCAAACTATTAAACCAATAGTGATTTAACTGAAACGTTCTAAGTTCAAATTGAAAATAATAGACTTTAAACGAATATGAAACTTATATCAGTCGGTAATTACAAATTTTTGAGAAATATGATTAAAGTATTTTAACATGGTATAAATCAGTCAGTCAGTTTCAACATAGAACTTCGTATGTACGTATATCATTTGAAGTCGCCAAACCACATTAGTACAGGGACGCAATAACTAGTTCAAACCACATAGTGGTACAGATAGTAGGAGTATTAGCGGTAATCGAGAAGATTAGGGTTCGAAGATATTATTCATGAACTATAATTCAGTCAGAAAGACAGACGTGGATTAAGAAGATTAGAATTTGCAAACGATCTCGAGCCCTCTCCTTCAAAGTCTCTAACCATCGGTTACTACCATCTAGCTGACCTCAACCAGATACTCTACATCTACTAACATGACTTAATCCATTTGTCAGTGATTTCATGGATTTCTGCCATGTTTTGGTTTGATCACCTCTAGCTTTCCTCCAACCATCGCAAAACATCACTCATCGAAGTAATCGTTGGTTAGACAGACGCAACACATGTCCCAACCACCTCAACTGATGAAGTTTCATTACTTCATCTATTGATCTTCCATCCCTACCTAGTACTCGCTTCCTAATGACAGCATTGATTACTCGGTTGGATAAACTGTCTTTCAAAAAAAAAACCACCACTTACCAGTTAAACCAGCATCACTCTGAGGACCACCAATTACAAATCGTCCAGCTGGATTTAAATGATATTTCGTTTTTTCATCTAAAAGATTTGCAGGAATCTCTTCTTTAATAACATATTCCATTAAATCAGCTCGAACTTTTTCCAATGTGACACAATCATCATGTTGAGTAGAAATAACCACTGTATGCACTCGTAAAGGTCGACAAGCTCCATGATCATTTAAATACTCTACAGTCACCTAGTGTAAACACAAAAATAACGCATGAAAAAAAAAACAGCAATTCGAAGATGATGAGCATTCTGAAAACATGACAGCATTAATGATGCATTTAACTAAAGCTAGTCAGTTACAACATGGAACTTTGTATGTACGTACGTACATCAATTCAAGTTGCTACACCAAATTAGCATAGAGAGATGGAATAATCAATTCAAATCCTATAACAGAAGAAGTTATAGCAGTATTAGCGATAATCAAGATTTACCATCCCTACCTAGTACTCGTTTCCTAACTATAGCATTGCGTACTCAGTTGTTCCAGGATACACAATCAATGTTTTGACATCTATAATGGAATACTAATAACCTGAGAATATCCTCAACTATGAATGTGTTGTAACGCTTGCTTAGATAATTCCCAGCTAAATCCTATTGCTTAGTATTCTCTGACCACAATACACTGGACAAGTTCCCAAGAATCAAAACACGGTTGAACAGGGGAAGATTATATTCCAAATCCAAAAGGATAAATGGAAAAAAGAAGCCAAAGGTGAAGTCGAAGGCAAAGAAGGCCAAAAATAGATACAACGTTAGTTTATTTATAGCATTTACGTGAGAAAGCTTCTGGATAGAAAGTCACGTGATCGAATGGATTAGATTTAACCAATCGGCGCGCAGCTAACAGTACGAGAATCTTCTACCCTGTTCTCCAAAATTCTATCAGGCGCTGATTGGATGATAGGAAATTAGCCAATCAGAGCACAGCAACACAGTCATGCTTTAATTCCATCAATGTCACACTAACAGAATGGTTGTTTCGCATTCATACAGTAGAACGCAACGAACTGCTGAGCAGTAGATTTAACTAAAGAGTGAATGCATTTGTTCTATTGGAAACAATAATAAACCATATCACCCAGACTCCAATCAATGATTGGAAATTCCCGTACAGACATCAACCAAGTTGTCTTTTTAGTATGATCCACAGACTATGAGAGCTTGATATATCTGTTTAGAAGCGTAGTTTCCGAACTTGCGGCAGGTTAGCTATTGGGAAAAACAAGCATACGAACGCTTGCCACAGTTACAAAACACTTTTTTTACACACTTTTTTACACACATGATACATATCTAGACATACAAAAACTATGAAGTTATGGATTGAATTTTTGATTTCGTCACATACTGATGATTAAACTTACTTGAGTTTTTGAATCAGGACCAGCCCATGGAAGCACTCCATTACGTCTACATGTGGCTAGGCGCTTATTTAAAGCATGTGATAGTGTAACTGTTAAAGGCATACATTCTTCAGTTTCATCAGTTGCATAACCGAACATTAAACCCTATTAAAAATAATAGATAAGATATAATTACAAGGCATAGTAAAATTCCTGAACTTTGAAAAGTTATAACCATATCAGTCAGTCAGTCAGTTGCAACGTAGAACTAGGTACGTATGTATATAAGTTCATGTTGCCATACCACATGAGCACACAGAGACGCAAATGTCAAATCAAATCCCATAGTGATGAAGATAGTAGAGGTAATAATGGTAATGAAGAAGACTAGTAGGGTTTGAAGATATTATTCAAGAAGTATAATTCAATACCGGTTTCTTTGATAAGGCGGAAAAGTTCTCTAGTGTTGCCTATCGCCGCTGCCTTTTCCATCGCTTTTGCTTTCGCCACCCACCGCTGTTCACGGTCGTTATGTAGGCTTTTTATAAGTCTGCGCCTAAGCTGACTACGCTCTTCATCATGTTCAGAGTCAGGTGGGATGCGTTTTCGAGCATCCATCAGTTCGGTGGATGTGACTGAAATCCACGGCTTTATCCTAGCCTTATGGTTTACCTTGCTAGCAGATATCACTGCTGTTTCCACAGCCTTCTTGATATTATTCCAACCTGACTCCGGATGGGAATCACTTGCATGGTCGCCTAACTGTTTTTCTAGTTCCTCCTGAAATATTTTCTTAGCTTGACTATCATCAAGTAAATCCCTAAGAGGCTTCCATACGGTGTCTTTCCTACGTTCAGTAAGCCTCAAACAAACAAACCTGACCGGAGCTGCTACCTTGAAGAGGTGGTCGGGCTTGCCCATCGTGATGACCCAACCGAGCTATATTGGCTGGAACACATATGTTCCTGAAGGTTCTACCATGCCAGGCAGGTCGACTGGAGAACGATGAGACTAAAAGCAGCTAACCAAGGTCTGAGGGCGAAGTCGTACTGCTGACTGACTGCAGCCAGTCAGTCAGATGCAACATAGAACTTTTTACATAAGTACATCAGTTCCCCCTTATGGAGATTAGGGGTCAAAAATATGATTCAAAAGGTATATCACTGTTAAAATAAATTTAGATTCTTAGTGTCCATAAAATAGGATGGAACGAGCTCCTGTGAACTCGTCCATTGGTTAGCAGGCGGACATATTCTCTGTGCAATGAGCGATCCTAATTGGCAAAGCCAGTCGAGCTTCCAGTTTCCGTGCTGAGAATAAATCGGAGGATCGCATCCTAAACATGCTTGCATTGTTGCTTGAGGTGGTTAGAAGACTGCAGTTTGTCACTGTCTTAGTCAGACACAACTATATTACCCGTATATTCCAAGTGCAGAAATGAATCTCCTGGCATGTCAACTCTTGAAACAAAACAACGAAAATGTTAATTATAAAAGCATGACGATGACAAAGTTACGTAGAAACGAGGAAAGCGAACAACTCTGACAAACACTATTCGAGGTCATCAATTTCAATGACGCTCTTCAAAAAGCCTTACCTTTGGCGACGGAAACCCCTGGGATAAGTGATACCTAAGTGGTCGAGTCTTCACATTCTTCTCCCATTGTGAGGGAGAATTGATGCAGATGCTGATTGTACGAAGGAAACACTACACTGCTGTCACATCCATTTACTGTCAGTAACACGACTTCACCCTCAGAATTCAAGTTGCTGCTTTTAGTCTTACTGTTATCCGATCAACTTTACTAGCATGACATCACCTGAAGGAACAGGTGTCCCAGACAGCATGGGCCGGTTGAATCATCAAGATAGGCAAGCCCGGCCATGTCAAGGTAGCTGTCACTGTCGCGAGGTTAAAAGCACTGAAAATTGCAGTTTTCTTACTACATTCTGTTGGTAAAGTATGAATATTAGTCACACATGAAACAATGTTCAGAATAACTGATTTAGCTAGTATTTAAAGCCTTTTATTGGTACTTGGTATTAAAAACCAGGTAGAATAATGTTTATGAAGTATTTTTAATGTTAGCATACTGATAACTTAGGCTAGATTGACAATACAGGTCATTTAGGCACTCACATTACCAATAAACATTCCGAAAAATCGCATAAATCAGATTCTTGAGTCTTGTGATGCGCCATAAAGTTAGAATAAGGTCATTAGTGATGTACACTACTAGAGAAACCTAGACTGTTTTTAACGAATGAACTACTGATTGAAGATAAATATAATTATTATCTAGTAAGGTCCACAACATAAACAGAACGCAAAAGCATATTAAATTTTGCCAAGATTACCTGGTCTCCTGCGCCAATATCTTCAATCCTTCTTCCTTCATGTACACCCTTTGCAATATCTGCACTTTGCTGCTCAATTACTGTTAAGACGTTGCAAGTTTTATAATCTAAGCCCTTCTGAGTATCATCGTAGCCAATTTGTTTTACAACATTACGCACAGTCTTCTGTATGTCAACCACAGCGTTCGATGAGATCTCACCCCCAACAAGAATGAGACCGCTTTTAACAAAAGATTCTAAATGTACAATTTAGTAAATGAAAAAGGTATACCGCAGGCTACTTTGGCCTCGGGATCCTGACGCAGGAACTCATCTAGTATGGCATCACTAATCTGATCACACAATTTGTCTAAAACCTAAATATATGATGTACAGTGGAACAAACCTGGATGTCCTTCACCTACAGACTCAGAGGTGAACAAAAATGTTTCCGCTTCGCAATCTCCGCCGTTTGTAAATGAAGGCATTTTGAAGCACACCAACAACACGGCTAGAGATTTGAAATTTCACCAACCGAACAGAAGCCGGATTAACCACGTTAGTAAAACTAAACAATTGCTGAAATGTACAATTTCGAAAGCTTTTGAGTTTTTCCTTTTCAAAAATACAGATTCGTACTACATTAAGCAGTCTGAAGTGTAAACGTTAGTGGGATGTTCGAAATTCTGGTAGCAAATTATTCGTCTATCCAACATCCATTATAATAGTGAACAGCTACTATCCAACATCAAATATCTTTTTCACGAGCTAGTGTAAACCAATTTGATTTCTTTGCGCTCGATTCTTGTTCTTTCGGTACGGTTCCAGGTGTTCGGTAATGTCCAATGGATGGAAGTCTAGCCACTCGACTGTCTAATTCTAGTCAGTTGGCAGTTGGTTGTGAGTTTGTATGTCTCGGGATTTGAATGAAACGTTTGTTTCAGGGCAGTAGGGTTTCTGGATACTAGCAGCCGTCACTTTACCAAACCGGAGATCAGTTAGTTGCAATGTGGAGAGTAATAAGGATAATAAGGGTAAATTAAAATGATAATATGAGTAAAATTTCAGAACTGAGTAATATATAGATGAATTTAGTTTGTTGATTAGTAGTGAAGATTTTGATAGAGGACCGTAGTGTAAGCAAGGGAGAGGAAACAGAGGTAATGAGTGAGATAGATCAAGTTAATGATCTGAGGAGATGGCAATGATAACAACTAGCAGGTCTCAAGATATGCATCATGAACAGCTTGTCCAAGAGGGAGATGATAATCCATATGTGAGTACGTGATTATCAAGTCTCTTCTTAAAGCTGTCTACTGAGGGGGCTGTGGTCACCTCGGCTGAGAGAGCATTCCAAGTTGCGACGACTCGAAATGCGAAAAAGTGCGCACAAATCTGAGTATTCGCTCTTTGATGTGCAATCTTTCGAGGATTGCCTCGAAGGGAGTGATGGTGACTCATCGGTAAGATGCTCACGTTGGGATGGTTTGGCATGTTTAATATGGTGTACGCCATAATCAGATCACCTCTAATCTTCTTATAGCTCAATGGAAATAATCCCAAGGGCTGGAGTCTATCGTCGTAAGGCTTATTTTTCAACACTGTCAACCATTTGTTGGCTCGTCTCTGCAATCGGTCCAAGAGATTTATGTCTCTTTTAAGCAGAAGGGGTGCGATGACATTGTGAACCTCCGGGTGTAGGCGCGCGCACATCTGAAATAGGGTCAAAAATAATTGCGGGGTGGTAGCACCAAGTTGTCTTTGTGTGTGTTGTCTGCGTCCCCTACACAGTTAGGACTCATGTAGATGCTTTCTGTGGTTCTTAAACCGAGATCGCGCTCTGAGGAGACATTAGGGTATAGATCGTTTGCGTTGTGTGAGGCAGACTATGCATGACGAGGCATTTCGGCTGGTTGAGTTCTAAACCGTTTTTCACTGCTCATTTCTCAATAGATGTAATGTCCTTCTGAATCTCAGTCGAATCCTCTTCGCTTCTAATGGACCTCAAGATCTTGGCATCGTCTGCGTAGATCAATGCCGATGAGCTAACGAAGCCTAACAGGTCGGTGAAGCCCATTTCCACAACCTTTACGATTAGGCGTACGTGGGGTACTGTGTCAAAGGCTTTTGCATAGTAGAGAAATGTAACGTGCACTGGTATTTTACGGTCCAAACAGAATGTCCAACTGCCCATGCGATGAGAAGATTAGATGCACACGACCTATATTTCCGAAACCCGTGTTGAGCTTCATGGAGTATTTTATTCTTATCCATGTACTCCCTCATTTGTTCTTCCACCAGTCCTTCCATAACTTTTGATAATATTGGTAGTAATGCGACTGGTCTGTAACGGGCTGGGTCCTTTCTATCTCCTCCTTTGAAGATTGGAGAGAGAGTAGCTTGTTTCCATTCAGCTGGAAATCGGGGTGACTCCAGTGAATGCCTGAACAGGTCACATATCGGTGAACAGAGGACCTCTGCACATTGTCTCAAGACTATGTGGCGAATTTTGTCACAACCTGGTGACTTACCTGGGCGTAAGTATTTTGGTTTCCTTAATACTAGGTCAGGAGTGATACTGATGTTTCCTAAGCCGTCAGCTGGCATTGAGTTGGCGTAGTACTCTAAAAATGTGGGCGCCTGGTTTAACTGATCAGAAAAGTTAGTGCTGAAGATCTCAGCCATCTCTAGGTTGGTGAGGTCTTCCCCGTTTCTTCCTATTATAGAACACAACCCTTGACTAGTAGGTTTTCTTTTGAACATAAACCTAAACAGATGTTTCGGCTTTGACTCTGTTTTGGCGGCTAGCTTCATCTGAAATTGTCTCCTGTCGCTTCGAACTTTGGTTTCTCAATACCAAGTAAGAACTGTGATCGGAATCTTTCAAGGAGACCTTCCACTTGTGCCAGGCTCTCCTCTTCGCCTGTAGCAAGCGTTCAGTGCCGCGCCTAACACAGGGTCTTCTAGTCCCGCGTGTGTGGTGCGACTGAGGTACATTGTCTACGACAGCGTTTTGGATGATATCTCTCACTGTTTGCCAGTGATCATCTACTGTCAGCCTCCACCACTCCCGTGGCCATGGGACATGTAGGAGGACCTCTCTAATGCGTGTATAATTCGCCTTATTGTAGCAAAGATAGAGCTCGTTTTTGTCCTGTGTGAGTGTTTCGTTTATCACCATGTTACACAAGACTGTGCCATGGTCACTACTTCCTAATGGTGCGCGGACTTGAACATCCTCAACCAGGAGCTGGTCATTAGTTAACAGATAATCCAGGTTTGAGGACTTCCCTTCCTTAGTCCACCTAGTGGCACTGCGTACGTGCTCAGTCAGCCCAGAGCTTCTAATGGCTGTACCAAGTTGTCTTTGGAACCAACTTGTGGGAGTTATACTCTGATTGGTGAAATTTAGAGATGGGGTATTGAAATGTCCAGCTAAGAGTATTTGTACAAACCACAGTAGTGGCAGTTACAGTATTACCTGAATCAGTTTGCCTTTCTGGGCCTTAGTACCCGAAGGAGGTCGGTAAATCCCTCCAATCAAGTATTTCGTGCCATTTGTGTGGAAACAACACCAACATGATTCTGTCACCTCAGTTAGTTGAGTGTCATATAGCCGCTCTGCTTTTAAGTGGCTATTTATATATATAGCCACTCCACCTCCAGTTTGGTGTTCCCTATCGCTTCGGAAGAGTTTCATGCCTGGCAAGCTCACTTCTGCGTCTGCAATGTCAGGGGACAGCCATGTTTCAGTTAGGATTATGATCTTCAGATCCATCTGATAGCACATATTCCTGATTTCTAACAGCTTACCCCTTAGTCCTCTTACGTTGCTACAGAAGCACTTGGTGGTTTGTCTCAGCACCTGGTGCACTTCTGCAGCAGCAGTCGCTGTCGGATTTTTAGACAAGCTGTTCAAACCGAATTGGCCAGTGCTCTGGTTCAGTCGTGTCTTGTGCCAAGGGTAGTTGACCGAGTTTAACTATCAGTTTCGCGCGTTCATTCTGGACTTGATGCTGTTGTCTCACAGATCTAGGTCGGCTTTCGCAACACCTGATATAGCTAGACAGATCGTTCCTCGAACTGTATCAAGCTTGGAGTGTTTCAGTCAGGTCTTCCCGGTTCCAAAATTTCACAACCATCAGGCGTGGTGACTTGATGGACATAAGGTGTGACGGGCGGGCTAACCTAGAGATGCAAACAGCCATCGTGGTGTGAAGGGTTAGGCTACACGATAGCCATCGCCACTGTTGCAGATCGTGCTCGTGAGCTTTGTCCGAGTTACCGCCAGTGAGTTCAGGTACACCGTGAACTATCATGGTGGTCTGTTCTTGGGTGCCAGGCGCAGTTTTGGTTGCCGCACGTACCTACCACGGCTTGCAATGCCTGATGCGGCGGGGACAATTTGACCGATGGTCTTTGGGATGAAAGGATGATTTCTTCAGCAAGTCGTGCCGAGTCAAGAGTTACCTTCATTGGAGGGTATTTTCCTTTCGAGATATTTTGGCCTTTGAAAAAGAGGCATATTTTGGCTAGGACGTTGCACATTCCGAGAGTTGTGCAGTGTTTATCCCACTGCTCTTTGTCGAAGGCAGCCCTACCTTCTAGCAAGCTTTCTTCAGATACTGGGGCATTAAATAAAATATGTGAGTTTGATCTGTTGTTCCTGTTCTCGGGTGGTAGCCGCTTGTGAGTTGAGGTGTTGCTATATCCCTTCTTCATGTTCACCCACTGTTTTGTATTGCTACCAGATAATGGGGGGTTAATAACAACTGGCAGTTTTGTCAGTGTGTTAGGCAGGGTTGTGGTAGCCTTAGTCACTTGTTTTACTGGTTTAGTGCCAGGCGATTTTGGGTGGGCAGCTGGAAGTTTAAGCAGTAGCTTTGTTCTCTTTCTTGCCAACGTAACTTAACAATCTCTGGAATCTCATCTCAATCTTATATCATCTATTTACGGATATAGTGTTAATTTTTGGAATCTAATACGATCTAACGGCAGTTTACCGAAGGACAATCACTCAAAAACAAATCCTATGTTTACACTTTAAAAAAGAGAATGTTATGCTCGTCTCTAGGAATGCTTAAAACTATTATGGATTCACCTTAGTCGAATAACGAGAACAAAACAATGAACCAGCATCCAGGTAGGCTACTGTGATTCCTTGACCCAATTTTACCAGCAAGAAATCTTGATATAGCGTAGAAAGTGTATTCTACAAACACCCAGGCAGCACACAATGAAACCAAGCACTCTAATTGCGTTTATTAATACTCCATAGAAACGTCCTTGGGACAGCCACCAAAATAGCACACTGAAATGACACAGTAACCAATCACAGCCAAGGAAATATGATCTCAAGGTCAACTGATCGGCCCATGAAATAAATCCAAAATAAAGATATTTATAAGGCGAGTTCTAAGTATCTTACATCCCCAAAAGAGAAAACACGATCAGAATGATTTTCGGTTTTTGTAAGAATTTCAGATGTCACTAAACCAATCTCTAGGACTTTAAATACAGAATACCCGCCTTAAAAAACTCAAATAGGAGATACATTTAAACTAAAAAACCAAAACATCCAGCTCAGAGAACGAAACTTCACCACAATCATCCACCTGCACTACAAATTTTCTCCATCATTTCGAGATCGAAAGTAAATTTGGTAGATGATCGGTATTTCGATAAGTGTGTGTAATCTATGCTGACTAGTTTTTGCAATAAGATATGTGAGACGGCATACCCAACGGTGACCTAACACGGATGTGTGACCATTTAATGAATCCAAGAATAATATCAAAGACTTACAGAAGTAATTATTTTAGGAGAGTAAGTTATTTGAGTTCCATTAAAAAGCAGTAACCAGTGAAGTTCAACCGTGAAAGATGTCAGGTAGTTGTTACTTAGCGAAGACAATGGTAGATGATTGAAAAATAATGTGTATTGATTGAATTCTGGCGTTATCATCCTTTGGTGACTACACATTAGTCTAGAAATTGGGCATGAAACTGAAGCCTAAGGCTTCAACTCTCACGTGTAAGTTGAAACAACCGGCCAGGATTACAGGTTTATTAGGTGAAATGAAAAACAAAACCGGTGAATTTTACTCTCTTTAAGAATGACTTTCCAGCTGAACATTCTCTATATAAATGTCTCTTGATAATAAAAATTATACTTACTTAGCTTACTTAACTTATTTTAAAGTTCAATACATGATTTTATTGTTTCTTTTCAATTGAACATTTAACAACCTTGCAAATGATGTGATTGGTGTATTCGATAACAAGCGATGAAATAAAACAACTATCATTACTTGACCTGTGGTGCGCGCTACTTATAAGTAGTATATGACGCGAGTGAAAACGTAATGTCTGGCAGCAGAATATGGGGGAAAGATCAAGAAAGGAAGAGCGGGAACACAATAGGATTTTTATGAAAAGCATGAACAGTGGTGAAATGTAAAACAATGATTGATGATGGATTGAAGATTTGCAAAATTAACGATTTACGATATGGTTTTCCTATTTTACTGATTAACTCTGTAATTTGAGATAAATACAATTCGTTGCCTCACCTGTGTTCTCCTTCACTACAGACCAAATTAAATTGAACTCTATCAGAAAAACAGAATTAAATCAAAAGTATTATTCAAACAAGACAAAATGAGTTGAATACAATGCATTAAAACATTGTATGAAATACTTTTAAGTAAATTACAGTCTTTAAACAACTCAAGTCAATTTAATTAATTTTCATTTCCATACTACTCATTAGTAATCCATGGTAATTACTCTGAAATAATGGTTTCTTCACGAATAAATCTTGTATAGAGCCGAAAGTGGATAACCAAGAAAGTCATCATCCATAAGATATAGGTGTTTATTGTAAA
>OX103976.1:4219609-4233193 GCA_944470395.2 Schistosoma turkestanicum | reverse complement strand
TGTGGTAGCCGGTTGTGAGCTGAGGTGTTGCTATATCCCTTCTTCATGTTTTGTATTACTAACAGATAATGGGGGGTTAATAACAACTGGCAGTTTTGTCAGTGTGTTAGGCAGGGTTGTGGTAGCCTAGGTCACTTGTTTTACTGGTTTAGTGCCAGGCGATTGTGGGTGGGCAACTGGAAGTTTAAGCAGTAGCTTTGTTCTCTTTCTTGCCAACGTAACTTAACAATCTCTGGAATCTCATCTAAATCTTATATCATCTATTTACGGATATAATGTTAATTTTTGGAATCTAATACGATCTAACGGCAGTTTACCGAAGGACAATCACTCAAAAACAAATCCTATGTTTACGCTTTAAAAAAGAGAATGTTATGCTCGTCTCTAGGAATGCTTAAAACTATTATGGGTTCACCTTAGTCGAATAACGAGAAAAAAACAATGAACCAGCATCCAGGTAGGCTACTGTGATTCCTTGACCCAATTTTACTAGCAAGAAATCTTGATATAGCGTAGAAAGTGTATTCTACAAACACCCAGGCAGCACACAATGAAACCAAGCACTCTAATTGCTTTTATTAATACGCCATAGAAACGTCCTTGAGACAGCCACCAAAATAGCACACTGAAATGACACAGTAACCAATCACAGCCAAGGAAATATGATCTCAAGGTCAACTGATCGGCCCATGAAATAAATCCAAAATAAAGATATTTATCAAGTGAGTTCTAAGTATCTTACATCCCCAAAAGAGAATACACGATCAGAATGATTTTCGGTTTTTGTACGAATTTCAGATGTCACTCAACCAAGCTCTAGGACTTTAAATACAGAATACCCGCCTTAAAAAACTCAAATAGGAGATCTATTTAAACTAACAAACCAAAACATCCAGCTCAGAGAACGAAACTTCACCACAATCATCCACCTGCACTACAAATTTTCTCCATCATTTCGAGATCGAAAGTAAATTTGGTAGATGATCGGTATTTCGATAAGTGTGTGTAATCTAAGCTGACTAGTTTTTGCAATAAGATATGTGAGACGGCATACCCAACGGTGACCTAATGCGGATGTGTGACCATTTAATGAATCCAAGAATAATGTCAGAGACTTACAGAAGTAATTATTTTGGGAGAGTAAGTTATTTGAGTTCCATTAAAAAGCAATAACCAGTGAAGTTCAACCGTGAAAGATGTCAGGTAGTTGTTAACCAGCGGAGAAAATGGTAGATGATTGAAAAATAATGTGTATTGATTGAATTCTGGCGTTATCATCCTTTGGTGACTACACATTAGTCTAGAAATTGGGCATGAAACTGAAGCCTAAGGCTTCAACTCTCACGTGTAAGTTGAAACAACCGGCCAGGATTACAGGTTTATTAGGTGAAATGAAAAACAAAACCGGTGAATTTTACTCTCTTTAAGAATGACTTTCCAGCTGAACATTCTCCATAAATGTCTCTTGATAATAAAAATTATACTTACTTAGCTTACTTAACTTATTTTAAAGTTCAATACATGATTTTATTGTTTCTTTTCAATTGAACATTTAACAACCTTGCAAATGATGTGATTGGTGTATTCGATAACAAGCGATGAAATAAAACAACTATCATCACTTGACTTGTGGTGCGCGCTACTTATAAGTAGTATATGACGCGAGTGTCAACGTAATGTCTGGCAGCAGAATATGGGGGAAGATCAAGAAAGGAAGAGCGGGAACACAATAGGATTTTTATGAAACGCATGAACAGTGGTGAAATGTCAAACAATGGATTGATGATGGATTGAAGATTTGCAAATTAACGATTTACGATATGGTTTTCCTATTTTACTGATTAACTCTGTAATTTGAGATAAATACAATTCGGTTGCCCTCACCTGTGTTCTCCTTCACTACAGACCAAATTAAATTGAACTCTATCAGAAAACAGAATTAAATCAAAAGTATTTATTCAAACAAGACAAAATGAGTTGAATACAATGCATTAAAACATTGTATGAAATACTTTTAAGTAAATTACAGTCTTTAAACAACTCAAGTCAATTTTAATTAATTTTCATTTCCATACTACTCATTAGTAATCCATGGTAATTACTCTGAAATAATGGTTTCTTCACGAATAATCTTGTATAGAGCCGAAAGTTGGATAACCAAGAAAGTCATCATCCATAAGATATAGGTGTTTATTGTAAATTTTCTACATATGATACTCCAAATACATTGACCAGATACCATCAGCAACAATCTAATATGAGAGAGAATAAACCAGATTCCAGTTGAGGACGAAATTGGCTTAAAAGTGTTGGAGGTGAATAAGATACACATTGAAGAAATCACACAACTGCTTCACTATACAAGCTCTAAACTTGGAATACTCAAGTCCACAGTAAAATGGAAGGATAAAAGAACACATTACGCAAAGAATCGAAGATAGATTTGAAAAGAATGAGTAGCAATTAGTTAGAACTGGAAGGTTGAGTGGAGGACAGTGTAGGCTGGAGAATCCTGGTCGATGGGCTAGGCTCCATGAAGGGGAGCAAGGGGACTAAGCAAGTAAGTAAGTAAGTAGATAAGTACATAAGTAAGTAAGTAAGTAAGTGCATAAGTAAGTAAGTAAGTAAGCAAATACTAATTGACAAAAATATGCAAAATCTACTCACTGGTGACTAGCTTCTTGATGGAATTCTCGGAGTACTACTTCTATAAAAACGTGACCAGTATAGTTCAACTCTGTTGGCTGTAGGCAGTAACTAACCGATGACAATGGGTAAGGTTGCGCAAAAGTCTACAAATTAATCAAGGTTCGACACTAACACCGTTAGATAGATACCAGCTCGGTGGTCACTACAACTTAGGCGTTTAGCCCTTCAAGATCGAAGTTCCTTTGATTCAAATCCTTTTAGTATCAGCAGTTGTGAATGTGCAATACTGATGAAACCAATGCCAGGAGGAGACGGCCATCTTGTGCTTCCAGTAGTTCAACAATGATTCATTCATGGTTTCAATATAAAAATATCAAAGTAAGTTTGACTTTGTTTTCATTTTTAATTTCAAGAAAAAAAGTTTTAATATGTTTGAAGTTTTTTTCCCATAAACCTTTGTGCTAAAATGAATTTCAAAATACAATAAATAAGTAATCTTTTTATTTGTGGCTACACTTACTTACTTACTTACTTACTCATGTTACTCCCAATGGAGCATAGGCCACTGACCAGATTTATCCAACCAACTCTGTCCTGGGCTTCCCTCTCCAGTTCTGTCCAATGTTTTTTCATTCCTCTCATATCTTTCTCTATTTCTTGGCGTAATCTGTTCCTTGACCTTCCTCTTTTCCTTTTGCCTTTAGGGTTCCATCTGAGGGTTTGTCTTGTGACGCGGGTTGGTGCTTTTCACAGTGTGTGTCCTATTCACTTCCAACACATCTTCCTCATTTCCTCCTTCACTGGAATCTGGTTTGTTTTCTCCCACAGTACGTTGTTGCTGATGGTGTCTGGCCAACGAATACGAAGTATTTTGCGTAGACAACTGTTAATAAACACTTGTATCTTCTGGATGATGGCTTTGGTAGTTCTGCAAGTTTCAGATCCATACAGTATAACTTACTTGACATTTGTATTGAAAATCCTGATTTTGGTTTCGGCTGAAAGTTGTTTGCAGTTCCAGATATTTTTCAACTATAGAAATGCAGCTCTCGCTTTGCCAATCCGTGGCTACACATTATATTTGAAACCAAAAGAAAAACAAAGAACTCGAATGAATTCAAACTATTTCAAGGTCATTCAAGGTCATTTTCAACTTGATTTAAAGATTTAAAATTTTGCTTTGATAAACAAACAAATCTTATTTATTTGCGTCTCATTCAATTTTGTTTGCTCAATTTGATGAGATAAATTGAATTGAAAACTGCAAAAACATCAAAATAAAGTTTTTTATAATTTGCCAAATTAAAAGGCGTTAATTTTAGAAAATAATAGTAAACAGATAAATTACAGTTTATGTTTGTTTGTTAGTTTGTTTTAATCATGTCAAAATAAGATTTTTTGTTTTTTTGAATTCAACGTTCAATGAAGCTCATCAAATTATTGTTATTATGATCATTAAAAGTTTCATTTAATTGAGTAAACATGAAATAATTAGTTTAGTTTACGGATTAATTTATGAGGGTTAATTTAGATTGTTATTGAAAAAATCAACAGTTAAAAATTTCAAATCAAAAATAACAATCAGTATTTAAAAAAATCAGAAACTTCAACTTGATATATTTTTTTTGTAGGTGGATATTTAAATGATGCTTAATCGGAACTAGCCTCAAGAGGAGATTCTCAAAGTTCTAGAGTGAGAAGCGTTTTGATCAGTGAAGTACACCTGTATCTAGTGTATGTTGTTACTTACTTACTTACTTACTTAAGCCTGTTACCCCCCAATGGAGCATAGGCCGCTCACCAGTTTTCTACAACCAACTCTGTCCTGGGCTTCCCACTCCAGTTCTGTCCAATGTTTGTTCATTCGTCTCATATCTTTCACCATTTATCGGCGTAATGTATTCTTTGGCCTACCTCCTTTCCTTTAGCCTTGAGGGTTCTATGTGAGGGCTTGTCTCGTGACGCAGTTAGGTGCTTTTCGTAGTGTGTGTCCTATCCACTTCCACCACATCTTCTTCATTTCCTCCTTCACTGGAATCTGGTTTGTTTTCTCCCACAGTTCGTTGTTGCTGATGGTGTCTGGCCAACGAATACGAAGTATTTTGCGAAGACAACTGTAACTAAATACTTGTATCTTCTGGATGATGGCTTTGGTAGTTCTCCATGTTTCCGCTCCATACAGTAGAACTGTCTTCACATTTGTATTGAAAATCCTGATTTAGGTTTTGATTGAATGTTGTTTGGAGTTCCAGATATATTTTTCAACTGTAGAAATGCAGCCCTTGCTTTGCCAATCCGTGCCCTCTCATCAGCATCGGATCCACCTTGGTTGTCGATGATGCTGCCGAAGCGAGTACAGTGTATGTAGTTACTACCCACAAAAGATGATAGATGAAGTTGCGTAATACTTTGAACTGATCGAACTTAAACGTGAACACCGTTGGATGTCGACTTGATGGTCTAAAGGTTAAGCGTTCACCCGCCACATTGAAGGTCCTGCATTCGATTCTCACAAGCGGGGGTCGCAGACACACACTAATGATGAGTATCATACCAGAACAAAACGGTCGTCCAGTGTTACCAGGTTCCTAAATGTGTTCAAACAATAATCGATTCTTGATTTCATCATCTAGTTGTTCGTCATGTTCTACCTTCAGATGTCTCAGTAAAACAACAGAAGATCGAAAGTATAGAAAGGCATTTATTTCCTAAATAAAATCCTGTGACCTTGAAATTGTAGAACCAAGTAACCCTACTAAGCTAAAGCATTTTCAAGTGCAAAATTAGTCACATGATTTAGGATCGATAAGTGCAATATATTGACTGTCTGTAAAAGTTTGATTTATATTTTCTGAATTCAAAAAAAACTTCCTTACTTTTTTTATCCTCATATGCTCAGGTTACTTATTTTAGTAGTAGATAATTATCATATTGAATTGTATATCACCTGTAGGACCAGTGACACTCTGTTCACGTTATAACAGAGGGAGTAATGAACAACGATGAGGACTTTAATTGTTGTTGGTTTAATGAATGCCGTTCTTTTGGGGACGTTAGATCCCTAAAACTCACTTGGAAAAGGTCCTAATTTCGAGATTTTATTCTGAAGTTTTGAATTTTATGTTTTCGCGCCAAAGACATTCATTTTGACCTTCAGCTTGTATTTCTCACTCAAGAAATCCTTGATTGTCATTGGTTGATGGATTAGTTTAGTATGCTATATTGTGGCTCTCTTAAGAGTGTTACTATCATTGTATAAATAAGCTTGACTTATTTGCTTGTTGACATCTTACTTTATGGGTACTTGTAGAATACATTCTGTCTACATCTTATCAAGACTTCTTGCTCTAGTTAGTGGGGTCTGGGACAAACGGAGTAGAATAGCCTATCGTGTCAGTGAATCATTGATCGTCGTTCCGTTTACCGAGTAAGGTGAACTCGTGGTAATGGCTGCAGGCATATCACTTTCAAACTGGTATTCAATCACTAGTAAACAGACAAATTCTGTATAGTGTAACAATTCAATTTGTATAACTCAAATTATACCATCATACAGAAGATTATATAGACTCTACATAAGAACAAAAGTTGACAGATACAATGCACACATAACTATACCATAGGAAAAGAAAAGATAGGCTTAGAATAGTTAGAAATAATTCACTAGGACATAACAAAATACTTAACTCTTACTTATTAATGGATAGTAATCTATGCTTTAACTAACTGCCAAACAAATAACACTTTAATGGATAAGTCTACATTCTTGTCAAATCAAACTAACTTATATTCATACATACATCGGTGTATACAAGCATTATGTTTGCATAAGTTGCAACTAAAGTCATGATGAGTGAGGCATATTTAAAAAATATGCCCATTTGCTGACTAAACGACGAGTTTACTGTGCAGCAGTTCGCTCCGTCCTACTGTACGGATGCGAGACCTAGCCGTTAAGAGTAGAGGACTTCCGTAGGTTACTAGTCTTCGATTATCGGTGTCTCCGAAGCATTGCTCGCGTATCATGGGACAACCGTATAAGCAATGCTGTCGTTAGGAAACGAGTTCTAAGTAGGGATGGCAAATCAATAGATGAGGTTGTGAAACTTCATCAGTTAAGGTGGTTGGGACATGTGTTATGTATGGCTAACCACCGACTGCCTCGGCGAGCTATGTTTTGCAGTGTAGAAGTAGATTGGAAGAAAGCTAGGGGCGGCCAAACCAAAACATGGCAGAAATCCATGAAGTCACTGACAAGTGGACTGAGTCATGTTGGTAGATGTAGACTACCTGGTTGGGGTCCGCGAGACGGAAGTCACCAATGGTTAGAGACCTTGAATGACATGGCTCAGAATCGTTTGTAGTGGCGCAGGTGCATCCACTCTTTGTGTACTATGAAATTCTAAGCTTCTGCATTCCTCATAATCTCTCTTTTTCTCCTTCTAAATTTATCTTACTGAATTATACTTCTCGAATCATACCTTCGCTCCCTAATCTTCTCCATTACTGCTATTATTGCTATCACTCTTGGATTTGAACTGACAGTTGCGTCTCTGTGCTGATGGGGCATGGCAACCTGAACTGATGTACTTACGCACGAAGTTCTGCGTTTTATCTGCCTGTCATATTTAAAAAAATGTTGGTTAAGCAGCTTACGACTGGATCACTCCAATGTAGACGAGTGGTCGAGTGTGCAATGAAATAAACCTTCCAGTCCATTTCCGTATATCACATACTTAGGCAAGCCTTGTTTCGTGCGCAACACCGTAGTAAGAAGCAAAATACGGTGTTGTGGAGAAATTTATTTTATTCATTCATCTAATAGGCAGTGCGCATCCGCAACTCCTGCACCTCACAGGATTCGAACCCATAAGCCTCATCATACAAATTATAGTTCATAATAACACGAGTGTGAATCAATGTTCACTAATCCTCTTGAATTTTTAACATAGTAGTTCATCTGTTAGATTGTCATTGACCTGTACTGACTGAGAACTTTATTGATCGGCTTCATTTTCAATGAGTTCTTTATCTCGATAACAGTTCTTGTTGTCGTCGGTTAGTGGAGACGATAATCAGTGATGGTCATTGTAGCAAGACAGACAAGCTATTTTCTACGGCCCAGTCTAGTTAACTAGTGCAAGAAGTCGAAAGTCAGTAAGCAGACTGTATCATGCAAAAGCAGCCTCATACGAAGGAACAAGAAGCGATCAATTTGCGTGTAATATATACTCACTTACTTACTTACTTATGTACTTACTTACTTACTTACGCCTGTTACCCCCCATGGAACATAGGCCGCCCACCAGTTTTCTCCAACCAACTCTGTCCTGGGCTTCCCGTTCCAGTTCTGTCCAATGTTTGTTTATTCCTCTCATATCTTTCTCTATTTCTCGACGTAATGTGTTTCTTGGTCTTCCTCTTTTCCTTTTGCCTTCAGGGTTCCATGTGACGGCTTGTCTTGTGACGCAGTTAGGTGCTTTTCGCAATGTGTGTCCTATCCACTTCCACCACTTCTTCGTGATTTCCTCCTCCACTGGAATCTGGTTTGTTCTCTCCCATACCAGGTTGTTACTGATGGTGTCTGGCCAACGGATCTGAATTATGTTGCGTAGACAACTGTTAATAAACACTTGTATCTTCTAGATGATGGTTTTCGTAGTTCTGCAAGTTTCAGATCCATACAGTATAACTATCTTGACATTTTTACTGAAAATCCTGATTTTGGTTTTGATTGAATGTTGTTTGGAGTTCCAGATATTTTTCAACTGTAGAAATGCAGCCCTTGCTTTGCCGATCCACGCCCTCACATCTGATGACATATATACACAGTAAAAAAAAATAGCTCACACAAAAGAGTACACTAAACAAGATCCTGCCAAGTAAGAAATACAAACTAAAGATAATTACGGATGAATTTGGCCTGAAAAAATACTCATCCAACTAGGTACAAGATTTGATATGGTCTACAAACACTAATATGTAATGTCACAACACTGGCCAGGTAAAATATTAAATCTCAGAATCCATAAAGTTTGAATTACAGCTTGGGACATAAATTGATAATTAGCCGTGACCAGTGAAGTTCGACGATGTTGGGTTTAGGCAGTTATATACCGAAAACAATGAACAGATCAATCAGAGTTAGACATTAACACCGTTGGATGCCGGCCCAGTGGTTTGATGGTTAGGCGTTCGCCTACAATACCGAAGGTCCCGGGTTCGAATCCTGCGAGTAGCAGGAGCCGTGGATGTGCACTTCTGAAGAGTCCCATACCAGGACGAAACGGTCGTCCAGTGCTTCTAGGTTTCTAATGGTAGTCTAACAATGATTGTTTCATAATTTCAAACGTGGAAAAAAACAATGAATAAGGTTGCGCAATAAGCTCGGATTGACTGAAGATAGACATTGACACTGTAGAGTGCCAACTCATCGGTTAAGCGTTCGCGCATGAGACCGAATTTCCTGGGTTCAATTCCCATGATCAGCATTGGCCGATGCTCATTTCCACCGGTGAGTCCTATACTACAACGAAACGACCATCCAGTGCTTCCATTTTTCAAATGATGCTCTAACCATGATCGACTCAATGCTCTCCACAACGCCATAGTGAAAAATTCGTAAAAATAGATTAAAGTGTATTACATTGAATAATGTTATGTCATTGTTTCTTTAAGTGGTAGAACGGACAAACTATTAAACGTTCTGTATTCAATCACTACGTCTCAATTTTTAGTTTCATTTCACGTACTTCAGGTTTTTAACAACCAAATACTTATTGATAGACCTTACACATGAAGTATGATGACACAAAACTGAAGAGGCAGATTGTTACTTAATGGCTTTATTTGTTCGTTTTTTTTCTGTCTATGACTTCATCTTTCAAAACTCTATCAGCAGTAAGTACCAAAGACAAATGAGTGAGGTAGCGCAAAATCTGTAGATTGCTCAGAGTTAGACTCAGTGGTCCATAGGTTAAGTGTTTGCTAGCAAGACAGAAGATCCTGGGTTCGAATCCTGCGAGGTGCAGCAGTCGTGGATACGCACTGCCACTGATGAGTCCCATACCAGGACGAAATGACCGTCTTTCAGTGTGCTTCCACATTTTTAATAGTGGTCTGACATTGATTGATTGATTGACTGATGATTTCACTGTGCAAAGGAAAACACTCATCTCTATAACTCTGAAAGGAATACACTTTCCTTCTTTTCTCAATACATGAATACTTACTTACTTACTTATTTTGCTAACTTTTATTATTTAACAAGAAAAAAATATTTTGTTCGCTTTCAAAGAAAAAATAAAGAACCAATTTGGTATAAGATTACTTGTTTGGTGAATTTGTTAAAATTATTCTAAAACAATAATGACGTAAAAAAAATATATGTTTTACTACTTTGCAAACACATTTAGTTAATTTTTACAATTAATTGGTTCTTTTTCAAGCATCAGAAAAAAATAGTTATGTAATGAGAGTACCATTCAATTCGACACGTAACAAACAACCTGACTCTTAAGTAAATAAAAAAAACACGTACTTACTTACCTACTTATGCCCTTACTTATGGACTTACATACTTACTTACTTACATACTTACTTACTTACCTACTTACTTACTTACTTATTTGCTTACTTACTTACTTATGCACTTACTCATGCACTTACTTATGCACTTACTTACTTACTTACTTACTTACATACTTACTTACTTGCTTACTTACTTACATATGCACTTACTTCCCAACCGTAGCTGCTACGTTGACGTGGTGGTCGGCCTTGACTATCGTGATGATCCAACCGAGCTATATTGGCTGGAACATATGTTCCTGAAGGTTCTACCATGCCAGGCAGGTCGATTGGAGAACGATCACACTAAAAGCAGCTACCCAATGTCTGAGGGCGAAGTCGTACTGCTGAGTGACTAAAGAGGGGTGTGACAGCAGTAAGGTGTTTCCCTCGGACAACCAGCATCTGCAGCAATGCTGCCTTCTCACAAGGAAGGAAGGGTTAGAAAAGGTCGACCCTAAAAATGTCACACCTCACCTTACATCACAGATTTCCGTCACCATCGGTCAGGGTGCCCACTAAGGGCCTTTAAGAGTGGAGCTAATACTCAAAATACCTTTCATAAAAAGGCCGTGCGTGACCGGCCTCAAGCAGTTATCCCCTAGGCTCTGCGGTCACGCACCCAGATCGTTCAGACCAACACTAATCAATCTTCCTTTTCAGGTACCTCAAGAAACACCCTTCCACGGTGTGGGCAGTCGGGAAGTGGTAACCGGCCTCATACCCGCAACAGCACACGAGACCAAATTGGTCAAAATCAAATCCTTCCTACACCCCCTAATACCTCTCTTATCTCCATGACTAACTCTTCTCACATTCGTTTATCACAGTGCACAGCTAATGCAAACGATGCAAGTTCGCGAAACGTCGTTCCTGGTCTCCTTAAACCTCGTTCTAAACTACATGTTGGAGCATTTGATGTACGTACATTATGTCAAATAGGGCAACAGGCATCATTAACTAGGACTTTAGAATCTCGTGCCATCGATGTATGCTGCGTCTCGGAAACGCGCATACAGGATCCGAGTAGCATCATTCACTTGACCTCACCATGTCAAGATAAAGAAGCAGCTCGATTTACCCTTCGTGTATCCGGTAGCCCTGATGCTGCTTCCCGGGGTCTCGCTGGTGTAGGTATAGCATTGAGTCGTAGAGCTGAACAATCTCTCTTTGACTGGATCCCAGTAGATAGTCGCTTATGCGCTGTCCGACTGAACGGGACAGTAAGGATTCGAAAGGATAGGGACATTTGTCGCTGCCTTTTCGTCATATCTGCCTTCGCCCCCACTGACTGCAGTTCAGACGAGGTGAAAGATGAGTTTTACAGAAAGCTTTCGGACCTCCTCAAAAAGTCAAGCGCTCTGATTTAGTTTTAATGGCTGGTGACTTCAATGCTCAAGCAGATAGACTGAGTGAAAATGAAAGACACCTAGGTGGATGTTATGGTCTCGCGGCTCACAGAACAGACAATGGCGACCGTCTGATGCGAATGTGCTCAGATAACCGCCTATTTCTAGCAAACACTAATTTTAAGCATAAGGAAAAACATCTTTTGACCTGGCGACCCCCGAAGTCATCTCAACGTTGAAAGCAACTAGATCAAATCGCCATCAGCCACCGACGGAGGGGTTCGATAAAGGACTGCCGCTCGTTGTGGGGCACTATCTAGATTCAGATCATGCCCTAGAGCGAGCTCGTATTTGTTTGAGGTTTACTGGACGTAGGAAAGACACCGTAAACAAGCCTCTTAGGGCTTTACTTGATGATAATCAAGCTAAGAAAATATTTCAGGAGGAACTAGAAAAACAGTTAGGTGACCATGCAAGTGATTTCCATCCGGAGGCAGGTTGGAATCATATCAAGAATGCTATGGAAACAGCAGTGATAACTGCTAGTAACATAAACCATAAGGCTAGGATGAAACCGTGGATTTCAGTCGCAGCCGAACTGATGGATGCTCGAAAACGCATCCCACCTGACTCTGAACATGATGAAGAACGAAGTCAGCTTAGGCGCAGACTTATAAAAAGCCTACGTAACGACCGCGAACAGTGTTGGGTGGCGAAAGCAAAAGCGATGGAAAAGGCAGCGGTGATCGGCAACAGTAGACAACTTTCCGGACTTATCAAGGAAACTGGCATTAGGAATCCTAGTGTAAGTGAGACTATCTCAGAAAATGACGGGACTATTATTTTTCCCTCAATCCAGGAGACTGGATCGATGGGCAGAACACTTTGGGGATCAGTTCAACTGGCCTCGAGCCACTCTTCAGTTACCCACGATCTCCAGTCATCCTGAATGGCAAATCGACGTCAGTCCCACTAGTCTTTATGAAGCTGAGAAAGCGTTAGTAAATCTGAAGCGAGGGCGAGCTGCAGGTCCTGATAGATTGACCCCTGAGATATTTAGGATGGTGGTCCAGTTTTAGCAGCTAGATTGACTGAGATCTTAGGTAGAATCTGGGAACTGGACGTAATCCCATCCGACTGGTCTCAGTCGCTAATTGTCCCAATCTACAAGAAAGGACAAAAGTCTTCTTGTGACAATCACAGGGGAATAAGTCTAACTAATATAGTTTCTAAATTGTTAGCCTCGATTATACTTAGACGTTTAACTAGAGCTCGTGAAGAGCAGACTCGAGAAAACCTGTCTGGTTTTCTACCTGGACGTGGTTGAATAGACCACATCTTCACATTACGACAGGTCCTGGAACACAGACACACATTTAGACGTCCGACAATAGTCGTGTTCCTGGACCTTAAGGCGGCATTTGACTCAGTGGATCGTGAGGTTCTGTGGCAGTGTCTGTCATTGAAACGTGTACCGAAGAAGTACATTAACCTTATACAAGCACTCTACTCGAACACTGCAGGTCGAGTGAGGGCTTATGGCGAACTGTCACCGAAATTCTCTACATCAAGTGGTGTCCGTCAGGGCTGCCCACTCTCTCCATTCTAGTTTAACTGTGGCGTAGACATCATCTTAGAGTAAACATTAAGCTCGTCAGATTTTTCAGGGGTTGACCTTCTACCAGGAAAGTCGCTCACTGATCCAGAATATGCCGATGACATAGTTCTATTCAGTGAAGACGCTGACAAAATGCAGAGTCTTCTGACTACCATAAGCCACAATGCGAGTATGTTCGGGATGCGGTTCTCACCCTCGGAATGCAAAATGTTGCTTCAAGATTGGGTTGCATCGGCACCTAAACTAGTGATAGGAAGTGAAGTAGTCGAACGTGTAGACCGCTTCACTTATCTGGGGAGTAACATCAGCGCTGATATCCTGGTGACTGACGAAATCACTGCACGGATACAGAAGGCTCGATTTGCTTTCGCCAACCTGCGTCATTTATGGCGTAGGCGT
>OX103976.1:4212109-4214609 GCA_944470395.2 Schistosoma turkestanicum | reverse complement strand
GAGACTGAATTCTTTCTCAATCATCATTAAGACCTCTTTTCAGTAAAAGCACTATTTTCCGCTGTATCCTATGCATTCTTTTCATGTCTATCTCTAATTCTCCATGCAATGTATTCTGTGGTGGTCTACCCGCTTTCTTTCGGTTTTCAAAACTCCATGTTAGGCCTTGTCTTGTGACACAGTTGGATGATTCCTTCAATATGTATGTGTTTTATCCACCTCGAACACTTTATCCTAACTTCTTCCTCAAGTGGAATTTGATTTGTTCTATCCCACATTAGATCGCTGCTGATGGTGTCTGACCAACTGTTATTAAACACCTGTATCATTTGGACAATGTAATTTGTCGTCCGCCAAGTTTCAGCTACAGAATAAATATTTTTGCATATAACACTGTCTGAACCAGTGTGACTTCACCTATGATTCATCCGTATGAATTATTATGAATTAGTTAGTTTGACAAGTAACCTAAACACAAGAAATGTGGTTAGTAGTTTGTTGATAGAACAGCGGCACAGAGATCCTCTGTACTAGGATGCACATATGAAGACGAAAATCCGTTGACACAATAATTATTCATATCAAAATTATATCTATCGAAAAATTTTGCTGACTTATTGCTTTCCCAATCCAAATGTATAAATATCAACAAATGGGATGTTGGCTGTTTCCAAAATTGAATGAAGCGCCACAATTCTTTCCATTTAAATAACATAAGAAATCACATTAACTAATGCAATTTCTAGATTATATATATGGTATAGAATATGATTTTTGTTAAAAATTTGAAAGTCGCTCAAAAACATTGTGCATGCTGATCAATGTTTCAATAATCTATGAGGCACACATTTTCTTACATACTTACTTACGCCTGTTACCTCGAATGAAGCAAAGACCACAGACCAGGCTTTTTCAAACCAACTCTGTCCTGGGCTTCCCTTTCTAGTTCTTTCCAGTTTTTGTTCATTCTTCTCATGTCTTTCTCTATTTCTCGACCTAATGTGTTTCTTTGGCCTTTCTCTTTGCCTCTGACCTTGAGGGTTCCATGTGAGGGCTTGTCTTGTGACGCAGTTAGGTGCTTTTCGCAGTATGTGTCCTATCCACTTCCATTGCTTATCCTTGATTTCCTCATCCATTGGAATCTGGTTTTTCTTTTCCCACAGTAGGTTTTATCTGAAGAAAAAGACGTCAGTAAATGATTTTCTTTTTACTTGTTTTCAAAATAAACATTTAGCTACAACTAAGAGTTCAGCAAGTAAGTAAATCATTTTTGAAAGTGTTCAACAGATCGTTTTTCGATTTTGGGTACATAATTCGATTTTTTTTGTTATGAAAAAAGTTTAACAAGCCACTTTTATTGATTGTTACCGAAATTAATGTGAACTAATTGTTGATAATTTTGTGAAGAATATACTTCGTTATAGAGTGATGGAGTTTGTTGCGTCTCATTGAAATCATAAATCACTCATATGCTCACTAGTAAGTAGGTTTGTGAATGAATTCTGCAAGTTCTAATGAGAAGCCTTGAAGAATGTAGTGCAAACCTGTCAGATATGAGGCAGTTCGTTACCTGGCGAAGACAATGGGTAAGTTTGCGTAACAATTTAAATTGATTTAAGTTAGACATTAACCCGGTCAATGTTAGAGATTAGGCACTCATCACACACAAGATCGTAGGTTCTGTGTTCGATACCCACTGCTGATGAGTTCGATGATGAGGACGAAACACTTGTTCAATGTTTCAAGGTTTTCTAATAGAGTTGTCTAACAATGAAATTCAACAATCTTTCCAACTCTGTAATGAACATGTTGCTAACAATTTCACTCCGACAACAAATAGAAATCATCTCTGTCATAACGGGGAAGTCTTTATTCAACGTATTGAACACAATTTTTTTCCATACAAAAAGTTTAACACACATTTGTTTGAATAATCTATAATATTCATCAATATCTACCTGATTATTTTTTTAAAAATATTTTAGAATGCTTGGAAGTATCCTGGATAGCTCTTTCATCTACTACGATGATAGTTTTTGTATTGGTCAATAACTATCTGAAAGAAAGATCCATCTTTTAGATGACAACACGTATTGTTGGTTGATAAAGGAAAATTAACTTTATATATACTATATTTCTAGTATTCTTTGAAATAATAATACAGAAATATATATTTGGTGTGTAAATTGTTTTCTGTGTTTGATATTCACTAAAAAAGAGTTCTGGAGATTGTTGAGTTTCTCATGAAATCATGAATTGATCAATGTTAGATGGCGATTAGAAAGCTGGAAGCACTGAAAGACCGTTTTGTCGCAGTATGGGACTCGTCTGCTGTGGTCTACCATGACCTCAACATTTTGGGCGCGAACCCAAGACCTTCGGTTTCTCACACAAACACTAAAACTCTTCACCACTCACTCGACATCCAATCGGTTTTCAATGTTTAATTTCAATCAGTCCACGATATTGCGGAACATTTAATATTGTCTTCGATACACCT
>OX103976.1:4188615-4211610 GCA_944470395.2 Schistosoma turkestanicum | reverse complement strand
CAGTATGTGTCCTATCCACTTCCATTGCTTATCCTTGATTTCCTCATCCATTGGAATCTGGTTTTTCTTTTCCCACAGTAGGTTTTATCTGAAGAAAAAGACGTCAGTAAATGATTTTCTTTTTACTTGTTTTCAAAATAAACATTTAGCTACAACTAAGAGTTCAGCAAGTAAGTAAATCATTTTTGAAAGTGTTCAACAGATCGTTTTTCGATTTTCGGTACATAATTCGATTTTTTTTGTTATGAAAAAAGTTTAACAAGCCACTTTTATTGATTGTTACCGAAATTAATGTGAACTAATTGTTCATAATTTTTTGAAGAATATACTTCGTTATAGAGTGATGGAGTTTGTTGCGTCTCATTGAAATCATAAATCACTCATATGCTCACTAGTAAGTAGGTTTGTGAAGGAATTCTGCAAGTTCTAATGAGAAGCCTTGACCAATGTAATCCAAACCTGTCGGGTGTGAAGCAGTTAGTCACCCAGCGAAGACAATGTGTAAGGTTGCGTAGTAATTTGAATTGAATAAAGTTAGACATTAACCCGGTCAATGTTAGAGATTAGGCATTCATCACACACAAGATCGAAGGTTCTGTGTTCGATTCTCCTGTGTTCAGGTAGTGGATACCCATTGCTGATGAGTTCGATGATGAGGACGAAACACTTGTTCAATGTTTCAAGGTTTTCTAATAGAGTTGTCTAACAATGAAATTCAACAATCTTTCCAAATCTATAATGAACATGTTGCTAACAATTTCACTCCGACAACAAATAAAAAATCGTCTCTGTTATAACGGGGAAGTCTTTATTCAACGAACGTATTGAACACACTTTTTTTCATACAAAAAGTTTAACACACATTTGTTTGATTAATCTATATTATTCATCAATATCTACCTGATTATTTAATTTAAAAATATTTTAGAATGCTTGGAAGTATCATGGTTAGCCCTTTCATCTACTACGGCGATAGTTTTTGTATTGGTCAATAACTATCTGAAAGAAAGATCCATCTTTTAGATGACAACACGTATTGTTGGTCGATAAAGGAAAATTAACTTTTATATATACTATATTTCTAGTATTCTTTGAAATAATAATACAGAAATATATATTTGGTGTGTAAATTGGTTTCTGTGTTTTATGTTTCCTAAACAACGCAAGTAGATTTGAGTTTCTCATGAAATCATGAATTGATCAATGTTAGATGGCCATTAGAAAGCTGGAAGCAATGAAAGGCCGTTTCGTCCTAGTATGGGACTCATCTGCTGTGGTCTGCCACAACCTCAGCACGCGGGACTCGAACCCAGGACCTTAGGTCTCTTACACAAACACTAAAAACTCTGCACCACTCACTCGACATCCAACGCTGTCTATGTTTAATTTCAATCAGTCCACGATATTGCGGAATCTTTAATATTGTCTTCGATACACCGGACAAGATTGCACCTCCTTCGGTTAGTTAGATAGTTTTCACTAAAACGAGTTATGAAGATTATTGAGTTTCTCATGAAATCATGAATTGATCAATGTTAGATGACCCCATTAGAAACATGGAAGCACTCAATGTGAAACGCATTCAAAGTAACATTTCGTTTTAGTTTTCACTGCTTATTAAATCGTCGTGAAAATTATTTTTAATATTGAGGTGTGATTATATTCGATTAATGAGTTATCGTCGTGTTTTAGGAAGATAAGTGAACGATATTTATTATTCACTGGTCATCAATCTTGTTTGTTGAATTGTACGCACCTTTCTATTCTCAACACTTACAGGTTGAGTTTTCGCGGTTATAACTTATAATCGCAACTGTATCGTAAACAGATTTAAACAGCTTTTTTCCTTATATTCACATCTGAGAAATGTTTTGTTTGTAAAAACACAGCCCTATCATGACACAGATGTTATCCAAATGGATTTGAAGGATTCTACTGACTTTTTGTCAGAGTATTCCGTGAAAAAAAGACGAGAAACATTGATGCGATCGTGAAAACAAGTTTCACGTGTAAAACAATATCAATCCAGCTTGATATTTTACACTGAATGTAGCCTAGAAGCTTTAGGTTTCTTAACTATTGATTAACTTATTGAAAGCTATTGTATTGGGATATGAAACACTGGTTCAATGATTCTTGTTTTCGATTAGTGTGATAAATTGTTACAGTCTATTTTTAACTGAATTGTATACATAAGACAATAAAATAGTAATTATCATGATCAAGTTGTGAAGGTTGTTGAGTTTTATTGATATAATGACTCGATCAATGTTAGACCATGATTGGAAACCTGGAAGCATTGGACGGAGGTTTTGGGCTCAGCAACAGTGCATTCCCATGACCCCGATGAGGGAATTGAGTTCAGGATATTCACTATCGCTCGCAAGCACATAACCTCGGCATCTATTAGCGTTAATGTCTGACTGGAATCTATTCAGTCAGTCAGACAGTTAGTAACATCGTAGAACTTCGTACATAAGTGCATCAGTTCAGGTTGCCATACCGCATTAGCTACGAGACGCAGCTGTCGGTTCAATCCAATAGTGATAACTCTAATCTATGCAAAATGTACTCATTACTGATAAGCTTTGTGAGGAAATTTTCAAAGTTCTAGTGGGAAGTGGTGATCAACACAGTTCAACTATGTCTGTAGTGAACGAGAACACAGGTGGGGCAACCGGATTGTATTTAACGAAAATTACAGAGTGAGTTACTCAGTAAAATCGGAAAACCATATCGTAAATCGTTCATTTGCAAAATATCAGTACATCATATCGAACTGGACTGACTGTTCCTGTTGCAAAACATCAATCCATTGTCACTATTCATGCGTTTCATACAAATTCCATCGTGTTCCCCCGCTCTTCCTTTCTTGATCTTCCCCCATCTTCTGCTGCCAGACATTAGGTTGACACTCACGTCATATACTACTTATAAGTAGCTCGCACCACATGTCTAGTGTGAAACATTTACCTACCATAAACAATGATTGGGTTTGCGCAATACCTTAGATTGTTTGGATTCATAGATTAACACCGTTGGATGCCAGTCTAGAGTTTAGGCATTCGCTTGTGACACCGTAGGTCTTGGATCTGATTTCAACTCGCAGGGTTATGGATGCGCACTATTGATGAGTCCAGGACTAGGACGAAATGGCCATCCAGTGCCTCCAGTCTTAAAATGATTGTCTAACATTGATGATAATAGTCAATCATAAGCGAAAAATACTTTTTTATTGTTGTGAATAAATTAGTTGTAACACCAAGAAGTTGTTTCATGTGTATACTATTTCTAACCACCAGGCATCAATACACAGTCCAAGTGTTATTGAGTTGCTTAGACTAGTTGTGACCACACATCAAATCCAATCCGATCCGATAGCAATCAATACAGAGGATATTATTCACCATGCGCTCAGTGATAACTTAATTTAACGGCTTCAGTAGTATGTTATTTTCAATCAGAGTTATTCAGATTAGTGTTTTCACACATCTGAAATCATCAATCAATCATTGTTAGACCACCATTAGAAGAAACCTGGAAGCACTGACAGACGGCTGTGTTGTCCTGGTATTGAACTCATCAGTGGCAGTGCGCATCCACGACTCCTGCTTCTCACAAGATTCGAACCTGGGATCTTCGATCTTGAGCGCAAACGCCTAACCTTTGGACTGATCTAAAATATCTCACAAGATTTTTGGTAGATAATTGTTACGCTCGTCTCTAGGTATGCTTAAACGATTAACCAGTGTTCAGGTAGGCTACTGTGATTCCTTGACCCAATCAGCAAGAAGTCTTGATATAGTGTAGAATTTGTATTCGACAAACACCCAGCCAGCACACACAATTAATCCAAGCACTCAAATTGCGTTTATTTATACTCTATAGAGACGTCCTTTTGGACAGTCACAAAAATAACACATTGAAATGACACAGTAACCAATCACAGCCAAGGATTCTCCTGGTGGGAAATGTAATCTCAAGGTCAACTGATCGGTCCATGAAATAAATCCATAATAAAGATATTTATTTATCAAGCGAGTTCTGGGGATCTAACATCCCCAACAATAATGTTGATGAAAACAGAGTTTCTTTTTATAAACAAACTCTAACTATCGAATAGATTATCTGATTGTAACAACTTCATTGGTTTTTCATTTAAAACAATTAGTCCCTTTTATAAATTTTGATAGAACAATGATGTGAAGACGTAAGTGATCTGAAAAATAGTATGATGTATTTGCGCTATACACTGTTCGAACAATCAGGTCACACAAATACAAACTTGTCAAGGCATTTTATATGAAGATTGATACAAAGGTCACTTCACTTATAAATAAAAGTTCAAATAGACATACAGTGATAACTGCAAATAAAGGAGAGACAGAAAATTATGAAAAGAATAAGAAAGGGTAGGAAAATTGTTACATTAGCCTAGGCTTCAAGATTACCAGGGTAAATTCAAATGTTTTTCTTTCAGCGGGGGGAGGGGCAGAGTTTTGGAGGTTGGCGTTTTTACACATTTGAAATCATCAATCAATCGTTGTTAGACAGAACACCATTAGAAACCTGGAAGCACTGAAAGACGGCTGTTTCGTCCTGGTATGGGACTCATCACTGGCAATGCGCATCCACGACTCCTGCTTCTCGCAGGATTCGAACCCAGGACCTTCAGTATTATGCGCGAACGCCTAACCATCGAACCACTGGGCTGGCATCCAACGGTGTTAATGTCTAACTCTGACTGATCTAGGGATTTTGTGCGACCTCACCCATTTGTCTTTGGTAGTTACTGCCTACACTCGACAGGACTGAACTCCATTGGTCACGTCTTCTCAAATAGAACTCCGAGAATTGTTTCTGTACACATAAGGAGGTTCTTTTATTTACCAATAGCCAAGGCTTCCATAAACCTAAAAATTCGTTCTTCAACGCCTTTATACAATGTTTTGAAGGCTGTCTTGATGTTAGTCTTCTGCCATGTCTCAATTATCTGTTTCGCGATCGATGAACATGATTTTCTATTTCCCACACTAATCAGCTCATCTGACGTTAACTGATTTCCAAGCCATTTGGGTACATGTTTTTTCATTATCGTTGAATGCAAACTCCGATTACTTGTGTGTGTGTGTGTGTGTCCACACAAGACATGTAAACTGATCAATGCTAATTGTTGAAAATATAATGATACTCTTGAGAATTTGGTTTATCATACAAACAACATTCCTATTGTCTGTGAGACGGGTGCAATTAAATTTTCAAAAAATGCGCTAATCAATACACACAGAAAAACAAAAGAGAGTTTAAGAAAAAAAGTAGCTAATTTTTGCGAGTTTCCCTTTTTTTCTTATTGTCAGTAAATAGAACCACAATAAAATTATAACTGAACGATCACAAATACCTACCTTTCTTTCAATAATATCTTTCAGTTACTAGTATGTAGTGAAATCTACATTGTATCAGAACATATAAATCCTTAGAAATAACTTGTCTAGGAAATTACTAACTATTCAGACTCAGTAGCTTAATGGAAAACGTGCTGATGTTTCAAACAACAGATCTTAACTGAACACACAATTCGATCACTGTTAGAACGTCATTAGAGAACTGGAAACACTCAATGACTGCTTCATTCTAGAATGGGACTGGTTGGCAGTGCGCATCAACGACCTAAGCACGCGCTAATCAAAACCAGTGCCTTCATTCTCGTACATAGACGCTTAACCCACCCCTCCGGCTTGCATAACCTCACCCATTGTTTTCGATAGGTGCCTTACTCTCGAAAGAGTTGAACTCCACTGGTCACGACCTTCCACTAAGAACTCTGAGAATTTCTTCACGAAGCTAGGAAACTAGTAAGCACAATGATCAATTTGTGATTTCACTGAAAGTCAACAATCTCCGCAAATCTTTAATGAAAACAGATCTTAAGACAGAATTCCAAGATAAGTATGAGCACTAGACGAAAATAAGATGAAATGACTAATCTTCAATTCGTTCAACAGTTGCGATTTCAAATATTTTCTGAAATAATCAAACTATAGAGTGACCTAATGAATTATTATTATTATTATTATTATTATTATTAAATATGATTCAATTTCCAAGTGTAGTTCATAAAAAAATGTGGAATTTGTTCTAAGTATCAAAATCTGTATTTGTTTGAATAACTAACGGTTAGGGCGTTCGCGCACAATACCGAAGGTCCTGAGTTCGAATCCTGCGGGGTGCAGGAGTCGTGGATGCGCACTGCTGAGGAGTCCCATACCAGGACGAAATGGCCGTCCAGTGCTTCCAGGTTTCTAATGGTGGTCTAACATTGGTCGATTCATGGTTTCAAAAATGTGTAACTTAACAATCTTCACAACCCCTGTACTGCAACTAACTAGCTGCCAAAGCTGCCAAGCATAACCAGAAGTCAGTTGTTTGAAGTAATCAAAATGCGAACTCTAGAAGTTGTTTATTTTTCCAGTTCACTGAAAAATTTCTTTCAATATTGAATAGACTTATGACTATCTCAGCAGTATGATTAGTAATATCGTAAAACTATAAGAGAATAAGTGGAATCTATTTTTAGTATCCAAACTGAGGTTTGGATTGAGGAATAACTGTCAAGGTAATTTAGAGACTAGTCTTGCCCAGTTTAAATCCAAAACGATTGATTTGGGTAAGAAACGGTTCTATTATTAATCATAAATATAAGTGTACATCATTAACTAAACAAATATTACCACTCAGTTATTCCTTCAGTGATAACTAGTGACTAGCTTCGTGAGGAAATTCTCGGAGTTCTAGTTGAGAAGACGTGACCAGTGGAGTTCAACCCTGTCGGGTGTAGGCAGTAACTACCAAAGACAAATGGGTGAGGTCGCGCAAAATCCCTAGATCAATCAGAGTTAGACATTAACACCGTTGGATGCCGGCCCAGTGGTCCGATGGTAAGGCGTTCGCCTACAATGCCAAAGGTCCCGGGTTCGAATCCTGCGAGGAGCAGGAGTCGTGGATGCGCACTGCTGAGGAGTCCCATACTAGGACGAAACGGCCGTCCAGTGCTTCCAGGTTTCTAATGGTGGTCTAACAATGATGATTGATTAATGATTTCAAATGTGTAAAAACGCAAACCTCCAAAACTGTGCCCCAATATAATGTAACAGTGCTCACTAGTGACTAGCTTCGTGAGGAAATTCTCGGAGTTCTAGTTGAGAAGACGTGACCAGTGGAGTTCAACCCTGTCGGGTGTAGGCAGTAACTACCAAAGACAAATGGGTGAGGTCGCGCAAAATCCCTAGATCAATCAGAGTTAGACATTAACACCGTTGGATGCCGGCCCAGTGGTCCGATGGTAAGGCGTTCGCCTACAATGCCAAAGGTCCCGGGTTCGAATCCTGCGAGGAGCAGGAGTCGTGGATGCGCACTGCTGAGGAGTCCCATACTAGGACGAAACGGCCGTCCAGTGCTTCCAGGTTTCTAATGGTGGTCTAACAATGATGATTGATTAATGATTGCAAATGTGTAATAACACAGAGTGTTTGTAAATTCTGGAAGAGCACTCCAATTCACAATCAATCAAAATGCACACTTCCAATCAGTACAACCACTTCAGCCAACAAAGGAACAAATCAATATGGCTGTCGACATGACTAAGTATCAGGCTTAAACAACATAAATGCAGTTCAGGAAGAAACATAGAAACTCAGTGAAGGCATAAGAAATAGAAACTATAATCAAAAATACAAATAGTATCATCCCCGAAATGGAATCGAACAGATTAACAAAATGTACAACTGAAGGAATCAATAAGGACAAATTACAAATGTATACATGGAAGTATTTCAACAAACAGAGCCTTCCAAAATGGATCTTATACTATTCACAATTAGAATTTTAAATTTTTGTCAGACAACAAAGTGACCCACATGTTTTTAGTAGCCTATATCAGTTATACGATAGGGTAGTTTATGATTATATAAAAGCCTATTTAAAACTTCTAAGTCATTAGTTTCCCAAACGTGTATATACATCGGTGAATATTTTCTCTAAAATTTGCTCTAATTTACGCATTTTATTCGTAAATCATCAGCAAATCGTCAGATTTTCATGAAGTATTTACATCATTTCGGTAGACTAATTATTAGGAAATTCAACAACATTATTTGTTCTGGTTAGAGTTTTTTGTTTGACAAGTTAGTTTTTTGGTGTGATGGGGTCGTCAACCACATGCCCAAACCTTCTCCTTTATCCGAGCATAGGACCAGCAGTAGCCCTGAAGGTTCTACAGGCGGAGTTACCTCGACAACAACAACTAGAACAACAACAAACGTTTATTTTGCTCTAATTCTGTTCACTGAAAAAAACGGCCTATCAATAATATCGCAATCGAAGATGAAAAGACATGAACATTATTAGGAGAGTAAGATTTGACTGTGAATATTCACTACTGAGTATGAATGAAGAGAAAATTAATCACTGTTGAAATACATTTTACGTAAACTGTTTTATCATAATACCTGGAAGCGCTGAAATACAGCCATGTCGTCCTGGTATGGAACTCATCAGTGACAGTCCGCATCCGCGACTCCTGTACCTCGCAGGATTGGAACGCGGGAACCTCGGTATTGTACAAGAACGCCAGCCTCTGGACCATTGAGTCTAACTTTGATTGATCATAATATATTTGCATTGCGGGGTTGTGAAGATTGTTAAGTTAAACATTTTTGAAACCATGAATCGATCAATGTTAGACCACCATTAGAAACCTGGAAGCACTGGACCGCCGTTTCGTCCTGGTATGGGACTCCTCAGCAGTGCGCATCCACGACTCCTGCACCCAGCAGGATTCGAACCCAGGACCTTCGGTATTGTGTACCGTTATATATATTTGGGACAACACATGGAGACGAACAATATTACTGTTTTCAATTAGATTGTTATCAGGCTTTATTCTCTTGAATATACATGATTATTTAAATACGAAAATGTTAAACCGAATCATGACAGTTCATGAGTCAATAATCACAATGAAATGAAATGGAGATCACGTCACCACACACATAATAGGTGGAAAAGTACAAAAGTTGATAACAGTAGGAAGACAGTAGTGTACTGTTATTAGGGGTAAGAACAATAAAATATGATAACTAAAGTTTTTATTGTTCTTGTGAATCACATCATCATCAGTACAAACTTCAAATAAAAGTGAAGTATTAAAATTTCTCCCCCGTTTGACTCATAGCTTGTTCTGTTGACCTCGATCTTGATTGGTTGTTTGTATCTCTTATTTTGATTGTAACCCCCTTTTGATCTGTTTTATTGATCCTATGTCACTTATGATTTTCCTGATTGTTTGACTGACTGGATCAGTGTCGATTCGTTTGTTGATTGCTGATTAATCTCAGTGCCAAGCTTCTAAAAATTCTCTAGTGTTCTTGGTGCTTCCCCTATCCAGTATTTCCAATCGAATGTATTTAAGGTCAACAGCAACCAATCAAGATCGAGGTTAGCAGAACAAGCTACGAGTCAAACGTGAAGAAATTCCGATACTTCACTTCTATCTGAAGTTTGTGCTGGTGATGATGTTGTTCAGTAGAAGAACAATGAAAGCTCCACACCTGAAACATCCAGCTCAGAGAACCAAACACCACCACAATCATCCACCTGAGCCATAGAACTCTGTTAGGAAGTGATGGACTTATACGAGATAGATCATCCGAAATGATTCAGATTTATCTACAATATGACCGCTATCAATCAGATGTACCAAGATGGGGCTGTGTACTGTTTTTATCTGACCCTTACTAGACCATGCTGAGAAATGTTCACTTATTCGTTGGTTAAGTCGCCAGATAGTACGTCCGATATAGCTATCTCCACAGGAGCAGCTGAATTTGTAAATACACATTGAAGAGGCCTATTCAATAGTTAGTTATCAAACTTATTAACTGAATTGATTCACTCTAAATAAGAGCTCCTTACCTATTTCCTTACACCTGTTACTTTTTATAAAACATTAGATAGATGGGCACTGCTGAATAGTCCCATACCAGGATGAAATGGCCGTTCAGTGCCTTCAGGTTCCTAGTGGTGGTTTACAATGACTGAGTCATGATTTCACTATGATAAATATCATATATTGTACTCACTAATGACTACCCGCGTGAGGAAATTCTCGGACCTCAAGCGAGAAGCTGTGATCAGTGGAGTTCAACCCTGTCTGGTGTAGTCGGAAACCAGACAATGGGTGAGCTTGCGGATAACCTTGAATCGACCAAACTTAGACCTTGTTGACCTTGTCAACTATTCGTCGCTTGTATTCATATGTACCTATTTCGCTTGTCGCATGTCTGTCTTATATTTGTCTGAATATATATTCTTAGTCACGCTCTATCTCTTTGAGTTGGCTCATTGGCCTTCTCCACATCGCTTCCTTCTCCAGTTCGTTCGCATTGTAATCCTGGGAGTTAGCTCAACAGCCTTCTCCAATTCACGTCGTTTCATTCATTTTATTCGCTGCTTCTCCGCTTCGCTTTGTGGTGTGTCCAAAAATAAACGTATTCTGATCTATAAACCGTCAGACGCTATTTAGTAACGATTGTCTGGACGAACTAATTACCGAGCTTAAGAACACACGCAGTAAATCGGCACTCTACAATTTCCTTAAAAAATTTTACTAAGAATATGATCGAATACTCTGATTTTATTTTATGTCAAAGATTCTTTTGTGGTCCGGAATCGGATCACTTAGGGAATGTGATAAGTTCGTCACTTAGTATGCTTGAGGCTAATACGAGTTTACCTTAGTCGATAAACGCGAACGAGACTTTTACCAGCTTCCAGCGAGGCTACCTTGAATCCGAGGCTGAAGGGAAAAGTCTTTGTAAGCGTAGAAAGTATATTCTACAAACACCCAGCAAACACAGTACAATCAAGCATACAACTGTCGTTTATTTATACAACATAAGAACGTCCTTGAGACAGTTAAGAAAATAGCATACTAAAATACACAGCAGCCAATGACAGCCATGGATTTTCCTGGTGGGAATTGAAATCTCAAGGTCATCTGATCAGCACATGCTGGCAAAACGTGAAAACCAAACTACGGCATTATCAAGCGAATTTCGGGGATCTAACATCCCCAACAGAATGTTAATGAAATAAAGCTTTCACCTTATTTCCTTATAGCATTCTGAGGCGAACCCCGTCTGAACAATCACGATCATAAATACGAAACCGAATACGGATTCAGTTGGATGAGTTTACTTCATCCAATTGTTCATACGACAGATAGATAGACAGACAGACAGACATGCGGATAAAAAGCGTGAAAGTGTAGAAAAGTGAAGTGGAGCAGGTGATTGCTCCAACTCCATGCAATGAGGCATGACTAACCATTTGTAGTCAAATAAAGCCAAAATAAGATTATAAGCGAATCATTCACAAGGTCAGTGAACATGTGAATAATAACTCACGCAGAATAGGTCAATTAGTTTACCTAAAAAAACTAGGCCAGGTCATGTGCGCGCAACAAATTAGTATACACCTTACAATTCTCTCTCCCTTTCACTGCTGGTTAGCGTTTTTCTTTAGGGAGTTAGTTTTCTATAGGATGCGGTCGCCAACCCTCCTCCTCGATCCAGGGACTGGCAGTAGCCCCAGAGGTGCTCCAGGCGAAGTTTAGTTGATATTAAATGTGAAACTCGATAAATTGATGTCAAAAAATTATGGAGTAGGCTGATTTTCGTTCATTCTTTGCAAATATGATAAATATATGACATTTTCCACTATTTATTTTAAAGCAATTTAGCGTTTCTCTCTTTTTAAAGAGAAGTACTTAGATTGATTGTTTGCAAAAACCGCATACATCATACCATGTAAGAAATCTAGAGATGATAAGATTGGTTCGAAATCATTGTCTATTCATTGATATTAATTACTTAAATCAATTCTAGGATAAGGGGGAAAATTTGTTAATGACAAATCTTTCAACTAATTATGTTGTGCTTGCCACCGGTTGATATTCTTGAAACTATTACGAGTTCACCTTAGTCGGTAGACGAGAGCGAAGATAAATGATCCAGTGACATGATAGGCTACTCTAATCAGAACGTCCCAAGGCCACGCAAAGTAGATGACGAAGTTGTGGTGATGTTTCGTTCTCTCAGCTGGATATTTTGTTGGTAAAACTTTCATTGTTCTTCTTTTGAACAACATCATTAGCACAAACTTCAGATAGAAGTGAAGTATTCGAATTTCTCCACGTTTGACCTGTTGCCTGTTCTTTTGACCTCGATCTTAAACCTGTCATTGTTTTCACCTTTGTTTTGATTGTATCACCCTTTCGATTTGTTTCTTCATCCTGTGTCACCTATTATTTTCTTGATTGGTTGATAAATTGGGTCAATGTCAATGTGTTTGTTGATTGCTGATTGACCTGAGTGCCAAGCTTCTAAAAATTCTCTAGTGTTCTTTATCCTCCCCCTACCTAGTATTTCCACGTTGTTCCAATCAAATGTGTGTCCATAATTGTCGGTGTGTATTGATATAAGCGAAGCGTTGTCGTGGCGTTTGACTGCTAACTGGAGTTCACGTAAACTAAGCTGAAGAGCAGTGTTTTTCACAGTTTGAGCAATTTATTTTGTAGATGATATTTGGTTTTTCTTGTCTTGTCATTTTGTCCTTTGGTCTACATAGGATTGACTGAAGTGATTCTGTTGGTTTATCTGCCACACCTATTCCAAATGGTTTCAGTAGTTGTGCTGTATGCACTGATATGTCTTTTATGTGTGGTAGGATGATCCGTTTATTGGTTCCTGTACTTGGTTTCGCTTCTGACGATAATTTCGGTTGATGTTTTTTGATGAAGTTGCGTGGCTAGCCGTTTTTTTGGAAGATAGTCATAAGATGTTTTTCCTCATTGTTTAGTGCTTCATGTATGTTGCAGTGTCTCCGCTCTCTTGAACAAAGTGTGTATGCAGTTGATTTTGTGGGTTCCTAGGTTTTTGCGACCGTAGTTGAGAATTACGTCCGTATGCGTTGGCTTCCAAAATAATTGAGTTCCCAGTTTTCCTGTGTTAGTTCCGGCGATTAGTATATCCAGGAATGATAGACTACTGTTTGATTCCTTTTCGATGGTTAATTTGATGTCATCGAAGACGTTGTTGATCCGATTTTATGTATTCATAGGTGACACAGGATCAAGAAACAGATCAAAAAGGGGGATTTTAACCAAAACAAAGATGCAAACAATGACAGATTTAGGGTCAACAGCAAACAATCAAGATCGAGGTTAACAGAACAGGATACAGGCCAAACGTGGAGACATTCGAATACTTCACTTCTATCTGAAATTTGTGCTGATGATGTTGTTCAGAAGAACAATGAAATCTCCACAACCAAAACATCCAGCTCAGAGAACCAAACACCACCACAATCATCCACCTGAGCTAAAACTTTTCTCCAACATCTCAAAGAGGAGGATGTCTTGATATTGCTTAGAAAGTGTATTCTACAAGCACCCAGAAAATAGGAGGTTCACAAACACACAAATCGAGTTTAGTTATACCTCATAGAAACGTCCATGGGAGAGCCACAGAAAACCACATCTTAAGATAACACATCAACCTATAACATTCAAGGATTTTACGAGTGGGAAATGTAATCTCAAGGTGAACTGATAAGCCCATTTGCGAAAGCATAAAATCCAAATTTAGGACATTTATGAAGTGGGTTCTGAGAATCTACAGTTCCCAACAATTTACTCAACATTAGCTTCCACAAAATTTAGTACTGTATGACCTGCAACTTGGAGTTCTTTTTTTCAGTTTAGTCTTTATTCAAAGTAATAGAAAATATCTACTCTTAATAATATACTTCGACTTTTCTCAGGTTTTGATATGATTATTCACTAGCTTCTTATAGACAAACTCACGTCTTACAGGATCGAATTCTTTACTCAGTCACTGACAGTAAGTTGTCCAAATAAACTTCTCTTTGTCCAATGTTATACCGGTCAAAAATTGGTTAACACAACAAAACTCTGAATCCATTGTCACAGGATAGAATTTGTTGGAGAGTACAATTTTAATTGTGATTACAAGAATACCTTGCTGACGAGTGCCACATAACACCGAACCGAGGCTTTCTAAGGTTTTCTGTCTACTGCCTCCAACCGGCATCTAGTATCAAAGTCAATTTTTATAAAAGTTACGTTATAACATCTTTATAAATGGACAGATTAACAGAGTAGAATGAAGAAAGCTCAAAACTGAAACTTTCTGGTGTAAGCCAATAGGAAATTACAAACCTATTGGCCAAGATTTGGTTACATTTTTTAAGGAGAGACACACTATTGGTTGAAAATATGACTTTATTCTCGAAGGAAAAATTATATGTATTTATCTATGAGTAGACATATATTCTCGGTTAGATTCTAGTCAACAAACCTCGGTCCACATTCTCTGTCTTATCAATCAAGTATCTAGTCTGGATTTACTCAAAGAAAACTTGTGTATCATTCAAGATAATGGATCAAAAGCTGAATGCAGTACGTAAAATATCGTGTAATTAATTTGTTAAGATCTAAAGCCTTTTAAGGTACTTACTTATCGACACCTGTTAACCTTCTTGGATCAGAAGCCACCTACCTACCTGGCGATTGAAACCAATGTGTTCTTTCTCATGAATAATTCAAATTTCAACCTTCTAATGGCAATCAGTAACAGATTTGAAAGTTTAACGAAAGCAAGAACAACAAATTTATAGTGTTCGAATTTGTCCTCAGTCAATGGGTAACATGGAACCATGAATCCTAACGTTACTTCACTGCCTTGTGGATTCGACCTATACATCAAAGTTACGAGGTAGCGTTTGCTAAGAAAACCACTCTCTTCAGTATAGGTATCTTAACAGTATGCTAATTCACCCAAGAAATCTATCAATTTAAGCGAAAAATATTTATTTTGGTGCCTCTTTTGTTGGGGACATTAGATCCTCAGAATTCATTTGATAAAGATCCTAATTTTAGATTTTATGCTTTCGTATTTGAAGTGACTCGTTCACCTTGAGATTACATTTCCCACCCGGAAAATCCTTCACTCTCATCGGTTGATGTGTTATTTTAGTACGCTATTTTGTGGCTCTCCCAAAGACGTTTCTATCATGTGTGCTTGTGAACCTCCTATTTCCTGGGTGCTTGTAGAATACACTTTCTACACTATATCAAGACTTCTTCCTCTACTTAGTGGGGCGTTGAGACGCTCAGATTAGAGTAACCTATCATGTCACTGGATCATTTGTCTTCGCTCTCGTTTACCGACTAAGGTGAACTCGTAGTAGTTTTAAGCATATCAATTCACGAGCATAACACCTTTGTACCAACAGTTGTATATTTACATAAAAATCACACTACTTGATTTTTGAGTCGTGAATCAATTTTTTGAAGTTTGTGCCCTTGCCATGCGTTAGAAAACCTTGTTGAAATTAGATTCACGCACTGATTTAAACGAAATACTTATTCACTATTCTCTGTTTATTAATGATATTGTGGTAGATGCTACTCACAAAGTGACATATAAGTAGTATTGTAGTGAATAAGAACACTGGTGGGCAACCGAATCGTTTAACGAAAATTACAGAGTTACTCAGTAAAATCGGACAACCATATCGTAAATCGTTCATTTGCAAAATATCAGTTCATCATATCGAACTGGACTGTTCCTGTTGCAAACAACATCAATCCATTGTCACTATTCATGCGTTTCATACAAATTCCATTGTTTTCTAACTCTTCCTTTCTTGATCTTCCCCCCATATTATGCTACCAGACTTTACTTTGACACTCACGTTATATACTACTTATAAGTAGTTCGCACCACTGCACCACAGTATGAACTGTAGCGTAATCGAAATGTATAATGTGATCAGTTGTAATTTTAAAAACCAGAAGACATTTGACAGAAAACAGTCAATAAGTTGCTTGTTTTACAAATCGAAGATTAAACATAAGGTTTTTACACCTATCCGGTTAGATGTCTCACTAACAGAGCAAATATGATATGTTCAGTGGATACTTTAAGTCAGGAGCTGGAATTCATCAACGGCTCATTAACCGATATTGATTATCCCAGCGCATTCATAAAGAAGTATATGTTTGCCGTAAAAAAGAAGTGGGTGGTTTCGACGGCCCAAAAGAAGCTTTTATTTATGAAGTTACAATTCAACGGAGATGTGGTCTGCGATACTCTGCAGGACAGATTCATAAGAGTAATTAACAGAACATTCAACGCTGCCAAACTTACATTGACCTTCTGAAGTCGACTAGTGATGTTTATCCAAACGAAGGATAAGTTACCTGAGTTGGCCCCCTCTATGTGCATTTACAAATTCAGCTGCTCCTGTGGAGATAGCTATAATGGGCGTACTACCAGGCAACTTAACCAACGAATGAGTGAACATATCCCAGCATGGTTTACGAAGGGTCAGTCAAAAACAATACACATATCTAAGCACACCTGGTAGATAGTGGTCATATTGTAGATAAATCTAGATCTTTTCAGTTAATCTATCGTATACCTCCATCATTTCCCAACGGAGTTCGATCTCGTCTCCTACACATTGCAGAAGTCATAGGATTACGTACATTCAACTTCAGTTTATGTGTTCAGAAGAAATTCGTGACACCCTTATCTCTTCCGTGGCCTAATATGACGTAACTAACGATTGACATTATATTTTTTTTACACATTTGCTTATTACGTAATGGTTTTGATGTTTTTTAATGATTGTTTGAAGTATGTTCATCCACGTTTGACCTACTATTGATAAAACTTTAGTTATCATATTTTATAATTTTCTTACTACTATCGCAATACACCGGTCTTCCCATTATCCACTTGTACTTTTGCCTATTATGTGTGTAGTGACGTAATCTCTATTTCATTTCATTGTGATTATCACTCAAATTGCCTTGATTGGTTTAACATTTTCATACATAAATATTCATGTATATTAGAGAGTAAAGCAGCCTGATGACGATCTAATCGAAAACAGAAATATTGTTCGCTTATATCTGTGTTGTTCTAATTTTCACAATGGGACTCTTTAATATTCCTTAAACCTTAGGTGTAAATAATAGGTTGGTAAGCTGTGACTTTTGTTCTGTCATCTGTCTAGTTTAGAATACCTTGTACATCAGGGTACTATTGTGGTGTGAGCTACTTATAAGTAGTATATGACGTGAGTGTAAACGTAATGTCTGGCAGCCGAAGATGGGGGAAGATCAAGAAAGAAAGAGTTATAAAACAATGGAATTTGTATGAAACGCATGAATAGTGAGTGACAATGGATTGATGTTTTGCAACAGGAACAGTCCAGTTCGATATGATGAACTGATCTTTTGCAAATTAACCGTTTACGATATGATTTTCCGATTTTACTGAATAACTCTGTAATTTTCGTTAAATACAATTCGGTTGCCCCACTTGTGTTGTTGTTCACTACACTATCACTGTTATCAACTGGTGTAAACATATTACAAGATCCCTATTATTCACAAAACCTTTCTATAAAACATTTCAATCCAATCATATTATTCATACATTTGCGAACACTTCATGTTAGGCATACGATTATATAGAGAAACATAGTTTCATTCACACTTATTGTTCAATCATGAATAATTTAAACAAAAATGTATGCCTTGAACATTGAACATCTCCTCATATAACTAACTTGCTTAATACATGTGTAAATTTGTTAAAAAACACATTCTTATCTTACTTCCATAATTAATGAGGGATTTTTGAAATAAAACTGTGAATCTAAATGAGTAAATAATTTATTAAACTGATAAAAGTGAGACATGATAATATGTAATTGAAATTGTTAAGCTTTTTCACAAGTATTTATTCATTTATTCTAGTCGATTATGGAAGATAGAATTTTTGTTATGTAGAACAAAAATGATCAAGGAGAAGAGTTAAAACATGAAAATCATTAGGATGGAATATGCCTTAATTTATTGTTTTCCTGGTATTTATTCATTGAGAAAATTGAACATTGAGCAAACATGACTAATGTGAGTGTTATTTAAACAAAAAGTTTTTCTTCTTGGTTCACTAATTTCATAATGTGCACTAGACAGTCAACTAAAGCTCGTTACATCGGAATATATAGTAATAATTATATTTTTGCTTATGAATAAAGAACCCTGACGAATTGGGAGCAGTTCTTAATGTGATGAGAGAACTAAACGGATTCCATTTGGGGGAGAAATTGAGAACATCGCTCGGGTTGGATAGGACACAAAATGAGGAAATCACCCAACTACATCACAAGATCAAACTGTGAACCCTCAATGTCAAGGAAAAATATGAAGATCAAGGAATCTATTATGCCGAAGCAGACAGGAAAAGAATGAATAGGAATTGAAAAGAACTTGAAAAGGGAGTGGAAGATAAAGTTGATTGGAGAATGCTGGTTAGCAGCCTACGCTCCACTGGGAGTAATAGGCGTAAGGAACTAACTGATAAATGCCAATAAAAAACATTACGTATAAAAGAATACTAGAATTCAGTATCGAGATGAAGATGGAGGGTGATTGTATCTGATTAATTTATTTTGGTACCGATATGCTCGTCAAATGATATGCTTGAAACCATTACGAGTTCACTCTACTCAGTAAACGGAGCAAAGATAAATGACTTAGTGACACGATAGGCTATTCTAATCTGAGCATCGCAACGTCACACTAAGTAGAGGAATAAGTCTTGACATGGTGTAGAAAGTGTATTCTACAAGCAACCAGAAAATATGAGGTTGAAAAGCACTCAAATCGAGTTTATTTATACATGATAGAAACGTCCTTGGAAGAACCACAAAATAGCGTACTAAATGAATCCATCAGCGAATGACAGCGAATGATTTTCCGAGTGGGAAATGTAAGCTGAAGGTTAACTAAGCAACTTATACCAGGACGAAACGGCCGTCTGTCATCGCTTCCAGATTTCTAATATTGGTCTAACATGGATCGATTCATGATTACAAATGTGTAAATAGTTCTAAGACAACTATTGAAAAAACCTGAACTCATCGAATAATGATTTTGTCGTACCATAGCATTCTTCAGCAATACACATCCACAAACCATCCATCCATGATTCGAACTCATAACTTTAGTTCATAACCTCTTTACCATTGAGTCGAGATAATTTATTGTACCACATTGTACTACAGGTAATTTCTTGTTGTTTTTTTATGTAAATTTTTTCTCTGAGAAAATGTCATTTTGACGTTAATTCAAATTATCGTTGATTTTTTTCGGGCAGAGATTTGGAGGTTTGTGTTTTAACATATTTGAAATCATCAATCAATCGTTGTTAGACGACCATTAGGAACCTGGAAGCACTAAAAGACGACGGATTCGTCCTGGTATGGGACTCATCAGTGGCAGTGCTCATCCACAACTCCTACAACTCGCAGGATTCGAACACAGGACCTTCGGTATTGTGTACGAACGCCTAACCATCGGACCACTGTGCTGGCGGCATCCAACGTTGTCAATGTCTAACTCTGACTGATCTACGGATTTTGTGCGACCTCACCTATTTGTCTTTGGTAGTAGTTACTGCCCACACACCCGACAGGGGTTGATGAACTCCATTGGTCATTAGTCTTCTCAATTAGATTTGTTTATTGGTTAACCTCAATTTCACATGCATGTACGCATTTAAAAACAAACATAAAATAATTATATAATTACATGGTTCATTACTGATTTTATTGACAATTAATCATTGACTCATTTCATTAATTATATCTTTGATTATTAAATTATGTAATTAGTTCAATTAAATTAACTGTATATTAGAGAAAAAAACATTTTCGCAACTTGTTACAACTATTTGTATGCAAAAATGAGCTGGCTCTGACCTGTATTATACTACTTTTACAAATAATTTAATAATTAGTAGTATTTAGTGTTTGATGATTGGAAAAAAGAAGGCCTAGGACAGAATAGGTTGGAGAATATGGGTCGGCGGACTATGCTCCAATTGGGGTAACAGGTGTAGGTCAGTGTTTCAGGATAAATATGTGTATATATATTTGCTTAAATTGAATTGGATCACTGACTTTGATCAATGTACAATGTACGAAAAAAAGTTATTCGTTTTGACACTTGACTAATTTGAATATTTTTATAGATAATGAAACTTACGAAATAGTAGTAGTGTGGTGTGAGCTACTTATAAGTAGTATATGACGTAATTGTCAACGTAATGTCTGGCAGTAGAAGATGGCGGAAGATCAAGAAAGGAGGAGTTAGAAAACAATGGAATTTGTATGAAACGCATGAATAATGAGTGACAATGGATTGATGTTTTGCAACAGGAACAGTCAGTCCAGTTCGATATGATGTACTGATATTTTGCAAATGAACGATATACGATATGGTTTTCCGATTTAACTGAGTAACTCTGTAATTTTCGTTAAACACAATTCGGTTGCCCCACCTGTGTTCCCGTTTACTACAGTAGAAGTGTAGTGTTAAATTTAGTCGTTATTCATTGAGACTGATTGATTGATTTAGGTGAAAAAACATGAAAGTGTTAAAAAACAATGAATACATTGACAATTGAACTGGTTTATTTATGCTGGTTAACGTTGGCATTGAGTGTAGTTGACCAACCAGTAATCTTCACAAACAACTCTGTCTTTCATTATCTTTCTTTTCACTCCTTTATTGAGATCATGTATCGATCAGTTTTAGATCATCATTAGAAACCTGGAAGTGATAGAAGGCTGTCAAGTCCTGGTATAGCACTCATCAGTAGTGTGCATCTTGCTAAGACCTAACCTATGGACCACTGAGCTAGTATCGAACAGTGTTAATATCTAGCTTTGATTAATCTACAGTCTTCTACAACTTCATCGATTAGTGGCGCTTCACACCGGAACAGGGTTCAACTCCACTGGTCACGACTTCTCACAATAACTAAGCGAAACTTCCTCATGAAGGTAGTTACTAGTGAGTACATGATAATTTGCGTGAAATGGTTGTAGAGATTGTAGAGTTACTTTATTGAAACCATGAACTACTCTGATGAGTTGCATACTAGGACGAAACGTCAGTCCAACACTTCCAGGTTTCTAATGGTAATCTAACATTGATTGATTCAACAACCTTTACAACTTTTTCATGTTTTTCAATTCGGTCTTCAATTCCCGATGCACTGTGCTCCTTTGATCTACGCCATGGACTCGAGGATTCCACGCATCATTGATGAGGTTGATCTAATTATTTCGAATGAACGTTGTGAAGTTTATTGCATTTCATTGAAATCAATAATCGGTCAATATTATACCATCATTAAAAACCTGAAATGAATTCAATGACCATGAGATTATTGAAATATTTTAGAAAAGAATAGGAAGTGTTCTTTTTGATAAGTAAATTGATAATAAGTAGTTACGTCATTTGGAAATCATGAAGCCGTAACCAATGTCATTTCATTTGTGTCAAGTGTGAGGCAGTTATCCACTGAATACAATGGGTGAGTTTGTGTAATACCTTAGACTGATCAAAGCTAGATATTAAGATCGCTGAGTGAAGGCGAACTAGTCAAAGGGTCTAAGCCATCTCGCACGAGACTGAAAGACCTGGGTTTGATTCTCGTGAGTGGAATCGTAGATGGGCATTGCGGATGAGCCACATATTGGAACGAGAAGGCCGTCTAATGCTTCCAAGTTTCTGATGACAGTCTAACAATGATCGATTCCATGATTGCAAGGAAAAGAAGTGATGTATCCCATAATTTGGAATAAAGAATCTTTTTATATGCGTGATATCCTCAAATAAATTTTTGGGGTGCTACGATTCCATTGATTAAGTAGCTTGACAAGTATTAAATACGATCAGGTTCCAATCTATGAAGTAATCAGAACAATCATAGACAAACATATGATCAAGAAACAGATCAAAGGGGGGATCTAATCAAAATAAAAGATATTTTCAGTTAGAGCTTTGTAGATTTGTGCTTTTACGTATTTGAAATCATCAATCAATCAATCATTGTTAGACCGACACCATTAGTAGAAACCTGGAAGCACTGAACATTAACACCGTTGGATGCCAGGCCAGTGGTCCGTTGGTTAGGCATTCGCGCACAATACCGAAGGTCCCGGGTTCGAATCCTGCGGGGATCAGAAGTCGTGGATGCGCACTGCCACTGATGAGTCCTGTTCCAGAACGACACGGATGTCTGTCAGTGCTTCCAGGTTTCATCTAATGATGGTCTAACACTAATGACTGATTGATCATTTCAAATGTGTAAAAATAAAAGCTACAAGACAATCACAGGTTTAAGGTCAATAACAACCACTCAAGATCGAGGTCAACAGAACAATCTACGATTCAAACGTGGAGAACTTTAACTGCTTTACTTTTATTTGAAATTTGTGCTGATGATGATGTTGTTCAGCAGAAGAACAATGAAAACTCCACAACCAAATCACCTCCAGCTCAGAGAACGAAAACACCACCATAATCCTTGGTTGAGTTATGTGTGAGGACTGTTAAAAAAGTTCCCTGTACTAGGATGAAACAAATATCCAATTCCCTCTTACTTCTAATTGCTTATTTCACTAAGATTAGTTCAGTTCTCTTAACTATGAAATATTCATTATGCATTGTAATCTCTGTTTGGAATTGATAAAATTCTGTTCAATCGACAATTTTTGGAAAAAAAACATTGTGGTTGTTTTACCGCTTACATGTTGAATTAATAATGAAGCGCTCAGTATATATTTCTTATTCTTACAAAATTCTTAAGTCTATCAAAGATTGAAGTGATTTGTTTTATTGGCTTGCCTCTTTCTTGTTGTTATGCTTCATTTTCTAAGGTTATAATTTTCTTTGCTCATAGCCATTATAGCTTAATTGATTTTAATAAACATATATATAGAGAGGGATTAAAAAGCTGAACGTGAAAGTAAGTAAGTAAG
>OX103976.1:4137910-4188117 GCA_944470395.2 Schistosoma turkestanicum | reverse complement strand
GAAAGATACAAACCTTTATTAACACTTGTTTTCGCAAAATATTTCGGATTCGTTGACTAGACACCATTAGCAACAACCTCCTGTGGGAGGAGGAAATCAGTAAGAAGCGGTGGAAGTGGATAGGACACACACTGTGGAAAGCACCCATCCGCGTCACAAGACAATCTCTCACTTGGAACCCTCAAGGCAAAAGGAAAAGAGGAAGTCCAAGGAACACATTACGTCGAGAAATAGAGAAAGATATGAGAGGAATGAACAAAAATTGTACAGAACTGGAAAGGGAAGCCCAGGACAGAGTAGGTTGGAGAATACTGGTCTGTGGCCTATGCACCATTGGGGGTAACAGGCTAAAGTAAGTAAGTAGGTAAGTTACCCATTATTCCTTCTATGAAATCATGTCTCAACCATTTTTATACCTCAGTAGACCATCATGCGTTTATTTCATGATGATATTGATTAAAAATGTTCATTATAATGTTATGCAGATTGTTGTTTTACATTGAAAGCATGAATCAATCATTGTGATTAGATCTCATTCGGAGTTCCTCATCATCTTTATCTTTCTCTTTTTAAGTTTATTTCACTAGATTCTATTTTTTGAATAATATCTTTGAACTCTAATCCCTCCGATTACTGCTAATAATTCTGTGGTATGTGCTACTTATACGAACGATATAAGTAGTATAAGAAGGGACGTGAAAGAAGAAGAATTCACACGGTCAGAAGAGGAAAACGGAAAGCAAATGGAGCAAAATCAAGAAGTAAATGGAGTAGTACCAACAAGAAGGAAAAGGAAGCAACAACAGGAATGGAAGAAGAAGGATGGAGTGTTGGAAGTCACGACTCAAAGATGGTGTGCAAATAGAGTGAGTGTTCAATGTAATGTTTTCGTTTTTAACGGACTCAGGGTGTAAATTCGCCTGCCTCTATCTTCTCACTTCTACTACCTCTACTATTGTGGGTTTTGAAGTAACAGTTGTATCTCTGTGTTAATGTAGTACGACGATCTGAACTGATGTACGTACGTACGTATGAAGTTATATGTTGTTGTTATTGACTGACTGAGATCACCATAAGGAAACCTGGAAGCATTGCACATCTGGTATGAGACTCTTCAACAGGTTGGCCTAGACACTAAGCGTTCGCTCATAAAACGAAACGACCTGGGTTCGATTCCCGCTTGGATGAGCAATTCCATCGATAAATATCATCCCTACAACGAAACAGTCATCCATAAGCTTTCATATTTCTAATGACACTGATTGATTCAATAAATTTCAATAAAAATTAAAACTAATCAATGACACGAATAATAATGAAATGACAATAATTAATTAATTAATTAATTAGTTAGTGAAAATAAAAATTTCCAATTTTCAAATCAAAAGTTAATTAACTCATAATTAAATTCAATGAAATGAAATCATAAAGAAATTTGTTTTTTATGGGATTTTCACTTACTTATTGTATTAATCAACGACTTTATATGCATAGAACAGAATAAAAACAAACAATACTCAGTGAAATTGATTAAATTCGTCATAAAAAGAATAACTACTACTAACTATTATTATTAGTAGTATTACTAATATTATTATTATTTTTATTATGTCGAGAATACAAGATTGATGATACATGCGTGATGGATGAATGGTTGGTTGTTGATTTTTATTGTGAGAAATTTCATGTCCTCTCTCTGTCTCTCTGTGTGTGTCTCTCTGTCTCTCACTGTGTGTGTGTGTGTGCGTGTTCCATCTAATCAATCAATTTTGATTTTTCAATTCAACACACATCATGATTCGGTTTTCTTTTGATTTCGAATCAGTACTGTTTTGCCTCCTTCAGTTTGTAATGATGAATTTTTTTCTCTTTTGACAGTATTTATTCATTTGAGTGGTCAATTTGAGTGGATGATGACGATGTCAATATGTGGTAGGGAGGTGGGAAGTATGAAGTAGAGTGGATAGGTTGGATGAAGTTGAACGATTCGGAGTTCGCCGATGATGTAGACGTTCTGTGGCGCATATAACAATAAATGCAGGTGAAGACTACCTCTGTAGTAGTGTGGTGTGTGCTACTTATACGAACGATATAAGTAGTATAAGAAAGGACATGAAAGAAGTCTCACGGTCAGAAGAGGAAAACGGAAAGCAAATGGAGCAAAAGCAAGCAGTAAATGGAATACCAACAGGAAGGAAAGGAAGCAACAACAAGAATGGAAGAAGGATGGAGTGTTGGAAGTCATGACTCAAAGATGGTGTGCAAATAGAGTAGTGTTCAATGTAATGTTTTCGTTTTCGTCTTGTTGGGCAATTCCTCTTCCAATGTCCGGTTCCTCCACAAATATAGCATTTATTATTTCTTCCACCCTTTATTCGTAACGCTGCCACCTCGCGTTGTAACTCTTCTATCTTCTTCGCGACATCATCCGCCTGTCTCTCACACGCCATCGAGGCGACTGTTGAGTTCATCAGCTCTCTCGTTACTTTTGCCAGCTCGGTGACGTCCATTGGTTGTGTGGCGTTCACCAGTCTCAACTGTTAGGCAACCTCTGCAGGCACACTTTCAATGAATTGCGACGCTAGCAGCTGTGCTTGCGACTCCTCATCCATATTTGGCAGACCCCGGCGCAGCAATCTTGTCAACTCCACAGCCAGCACGAGTGGGTCGTCATCCACCGTCAGTCTCGCCTCCCGGAACTTCTTAAGTGCGTCCTGCCTATCCGCCGAGCTGTCGAACTCCACCAGCAGCCTTTCCGTCACCACCTCCCAGTCAGCGTCCTCCACACCATCGTACACCGCTCTCGCCCTGCCTCTTAGTAGAGTATCCACCGCCACCATCTTCGCCCTCTGCTCCTTGACTGCTACCAGCTCCGCCACGGTTTTGAAATCCTTCAAGAAGCTCCTTACATCTCCATTTGCTTTCCGTTTTCCTCTTCTGACCTTGATACTTCTTCTTTCACGTCCCTTCTTAAACTACTTATATCGTTCGTATAAGTAGCACACACCACAGTAGCAGTAGTAGTAGTAGTAGTACACTTGAAGGAAAAGTAAAATCCTCTTATACAACACATGTGCCAAACAAATCCCACTTGAGGGAGAAGTCTCTAGAAGATGTAGAAACCTTTACATATTTGGCTAGTATCATTCATGAGTCAGGTGGATGTGATGCGATTGTGAAAACATGGATTGGCAAAGCAAGGATATCATTTCTACAATCGATAAAACATTTAGAACACAAAACAACCATCAACCAACACCAAAGTTTCAATTTTCAATACAAATGTCAAGCGCAAACTTGAAGAACTATGATAACCACCATACAGGAGATTCAAGTGTTTATTAACGGTTGTCTATACAAGATACTGCAGTTCCGCAGACCAGAATCCAGTTGAGGAATAGATAAGGGTAAAGTGATAAATGTTGATAGGATAAAGATTGCGGAAAGCATCCAACAGCGTCACAAGACAAGCTTTAATTTGGAACCGTAACTGTGAAAGGAAGAGAAGTAGACCAAGCGATATATTGAGACGAGAATTGTAGAGAGATATGAAAATATGGAGTAGCAACTGTTTAGTACTAGAAAGGAAGGCCGAGGACTGAGTTGGTCAAAGAATGCTAGTCGGCAGCCTATGCTCAGTTGTGGATAACAGTCGTAAGAAAATGAGTAGTTTCCTGTTACCATCAATCAGTAAAAAGGGCAGATTATTTTAAGGAGTACTGATGAATAATATTATGACGTGGCGGAAATTACAAATACAAACTTAATAGTTTCAAGTTTACTTACACTATTTTGAAATACTGGAGTTTTTGTGTTTGATATGTGGCATAAATTGTAGTTGCATACTACTCTTAAGTAGTATAATGCTAGAATGAAAACAATCTTTAAGTTGTTCTTTAATTACTGTTCCATCAAATTGTTGGTAATTTTCTATGCTAACAAGTTTAGAATCAATGTGAAACCTCATTAAAGTAATTGGTTATTATTATTTTTGTGAATCCAGAGAGAAAAAACAGCTATACTGAGAGAATTTGGATAAGTTTTCACAGTCTAAAGTCAATCATGGACGATCACAAAATCATGAATCGCGTTAAACTAAGAAAGAAATCAATATCCAGTTAAGCTGAACAATTTTTCAACGAGAGTTCAGTCTGTGTCGGGTAGGAGATAGCTGTCTTCAACAGGCAATAGATGAAGTTTGCACCACTCCATGAATTGATCAAAGTTCGACATTAACATCATTGGATGCGGACTCGGTAGTTGCCAGGTTAAAGTTAAGGTCCTAGGTTCGATCCCTGCATGTGGAAGTCGTAGAGGTGTACTGTTGATGCATCCCATACTAGAAAAACAAGTTGGCTATCTAATGCTTCCGTATTCCTAATGGTGATCTAGCTTAGATCAGTTCGTTAGTTCAACGATGAAAATCATTCAGTCTCCATAATTCCTCTTCATTGATAAGCTTTTAATTCGGTTTTATGTTTGAATGTTCAGGAGTTGGAGACGGTTGGACGGAGATCCCAATAAACATTAGATTTGTTTTAATCGACATTCCTAAGCAAAGCGCCAAAAAGTTTCCATTTAATTAAATTCCCCTTGATATCTCAATATAAATATGTATGTAGACCAAAGGATAAAATGACAAATGAAGAAAAATCAAATATCATCTACAAAATAAACAACTGCTCAGACTGTGAAAAACACTACATAGGACAAAGTGGACGACCACTTCAGCTTCGTTTAAGTGAACATCAATTAGCAGTCAAACGCCACGACAACGCTTCACTTATATCAATACATACCGACAATTATGGACACACATTTGATTGGAACAATGTGGAAATACTTGGTAGGGGGAGGACAAAGAACACTAGAGAATTTTTAGAAGCTTGGCACTCAGGTCAATCAGCAATCAACAAACACATCAACATTGACCCAATGTACCAACCAATCAGGAAAATCATAGGGGACATAGGATCAAGAAACAGATCAAAAGGGGGATACAATCACAACAAAGGTGCAAACAACGACAGGTTTAAGGTCAACAGCAACCAATCAAGATCGAAGTTAGCAGAACAAGCTACAGATCAGTTGTGAAGAAATTCGAATGCTTCACTTCTATCTGAAGTTTGTGCTGATGATGTTGTTCAGAAGAACAATGAAAGCTCCACAACAAAAACATCCAGCTCAGAGAACGAAACACCACCACCACCACAATAAATATATACTGTCTGTAAGATTTTTAATCACATGATAGCGTTGAGTACTGCAAGTCTGAATATCAAAAAGTACATGTATTGATTTTTTTCAAACTATCAAATATATCTTGTTCACATATAAGTGTGGAACAGCATGAAATGTAGCCCAAGCAGTAATGTGGTGTACGCTACTTTTGTTCACATAAGTAGTATATGATATCAAACGGAAATCAAAGGTCTGACAGCAAAAGATCGAGAAGGAAAGAATGAGAGAACAGAAGGCGGTTTGTAGGTAACGTAAAGTGAACTGAAGTCTGAACAGTCTAAATGAAAGAACACTGAAATCTGAAACAGAAATAAGGATTAGTTTGCAAATGATAATTTCACGGGAAGGTTTTGTACATATGCTTAACAACTCTGTAATATTCGCTTGGATATAGATGTTGATGTCCTCACCTGAGTTTTCGTACACAACAGTAATTCATTTCAGTGACTTGTGACCTTCTTCCAACAATGAAACTCGTTGATCATTGGGTCTCTTCGAACAGATGAAACATTATGTGCACTCTGGTAATCGGTCAGTAGATCACTTAATCCCGGAGAAGTAGATTTTTAAACAAACTGTTTGGTAGCGATATATGAGTGATTTAATAGTGATCAAACCTTAGAGTTATATAGTTAATGATTAGTGGTGATAGGGAGACGATAATTGATCCACATGGGTCTTTTTCGTTAGTTGAGATTCTTCCCCTAAGACATATTGAAGCATTGAGGAGTTGATCTGCCACAAGATATTTAAAATAATGACTGATAGATATTTTAATCTTATCGGTTAGCTCTTTACTTACTTACTTCCTTACGCCTGTTACTCCCAATGGAGCATAGGCTGACGACCAGTTTTCTCCAACCAAATCTGTCCTGGGCTTCGCTTTCCAGTTCTGTCCAATGTTTGTTCATTCCTCTCATATCTTTCTCTATTTCTCTTTTCCTTTTGCCTTGAGGGTTCCAACTGAGGGCTTGTCTCGTGACGCAGTTAGGTGCTTTTCGTAATGTGTGTCCTATCCACTTACACTGCTTCTTCCAGATTCCCTCCTCAGCTGGGATCTGGTTTGTTCTCTCTCACAGTAGTTTTTGCTGATGGTGTCTGGCCAACGAATCCGAAGTATTTTGCGTAGACAACTGTTCATAAATACTTGTATCTTCTGGATGATGCCTTTCGTAGTTCTCCGAGTTTTGGCTCCATACAGTAGAGCTCTCTTGACATTTGTATTGAAAATCCTGATTTTGGTGTTGATTGATATTTGTTTGGAGTTCCAGATATATTTTTCAGTTGTAGAAATACAGCCCTTGCTTTGGCTATCCGTGCCCTCACATCTGCATCCGATCCACCTTTCTCGTCGATGACGCTGCCCAGATATGTAAAGGTGTTAACGTCCTCCAAGGTATCTCCATCAGGAGTGATTTGGTTTGTGCATGTTGTGTTTCATTGGAGAATTTCGCTTTTTCCTTTTTGTATGCTGAGACCTACTGCTGCAGAAGCTGCTGCTACACTGGTCGTCTTCTCTTGCATTTGTTGTTGCGTGTGAGAATGAAGAGCCAGGTCATCTGCGAAGTCCAGATCGTCCAGCTGCGTCCTAGCTGCCCACTGAATACCACTCTTCCCTCCAGATGCATCGGTTAGCTCTAGATTCTAGGTGATAACATGCTGGTACGAGTCCTGACTAGAATGAAACATGTCAACGACTTTTAACTGAATAGTATCAAAAGCTGGTATAAAAACGATATCAATTCACTTCTAAACTTCATTGAAATCATGAATTGGTGATTGCTAGACCACTATTAGAAACTTGGAAACACTAGACAATCGCTTCGTCATAGAATGCAGCTCATCAGCGGATGTGCCCATTCACTACCTCCACTCGCCGGAATCGAACTTGGGACCTTTAGTGTCAAGTCGATTCATAATTTCAATGAAACTCTCTAACCTACACAAATATATCATAAAAAAGTCATACAAGGAACCAGATTCATAGTTCTAGTGACAAGCCGTAATCAGTGAAGTTCAGCTGTATCACCGTTGTGGCAGCTACCCACAAACGACAGTGAGTGAGCTCTTGTATTTATTGATTGAAATTAGACATTATTACCCTTGAATTCCAGCTCTTTGGTCTATAGATTAAGCGTTTGTAGGCCATACCGAAAGACCAGTGTTCAACATTCGCGAGTGGGGTACTAAGACTTGATGACCGTCCAGGTAGTTTGAAAATTCATTTCAATGAAAATCAACACTCTAAAACTGTATAATAAAAAATCAGCCAGCTTCACACAGAATAAACAATCATGACACTAGTCACTAGTCACAGTTATCACTTAGTTGTAAGTATGTCAATCAATGAAAAAACGACTGAATGATAATGTCTTAGATTGGAAAACTGGATGATGTGAACTCGAAACTCATAGGCAGTAGGTAGATCTTCCTGGCAAAATACTAACTAGCACGAAATCTAGCTTCGGCAGGATTTCTAGTCGACTATTTTCAGTCACCTAACACAATGTTCGTTGCAGTATGGTCACTAATTAGTGTTAGTACTTTTGTTTATTGATCAAGGAGTCGTGCTCAGTGGTAACCCCGTGGATTTGCACTGCTGATGAGTTTCATACTGACACAAAATCTCCAAATTAATTTCTCCCAATTTTCAATATTTATCTTTGTTGGGGACGTTAGATCCTTAGAACTCACTTGATGATAAAGGTCCTCATTTTGGATTTTATGCTTTCGAGCATAGGGTGATCATTTGACCTTGAGATTACACTTTCCACACGGAAAATCCTCGAATGTCATTGGTTGATCGATTATTTTAGAACGCTATTTTTGTGTCTCTCCCAAGGACGTTTCTATCATATATAAATAAACTCGATTTGTATGATTGAAAACGTTGATTTTCTGGGTCCCTGTAGAATACACTATTTGGTTCGTCACTAAGTATGCTTGAGGCTATTACGAGTTTACCTTAGTCGATAAACGCGAACGAAACATTTACCAACGTCCAGGTAGGCTACCTTGAATCCCCAAAGCGAATAAAAAGAGCTTTGTAAGCGTAGAAAGTATATTCTACAAACACCCAGCAATCACAGTACAATCAGGCATACAACTCTCGTTTATTTATACATCATAGAAACGTCATTGGGACAGTTAAGAAAATAGCACACTAAAATACACAGCAGCCAATCACAGCCATGGATTTTCCTAGTGGGAATTGAAATCTCAAAGTCAACTGATCAGCCCATGCTGGCAACCGTGAAAACCAAAATAAGGCATTTATCATTTATCATTTTGGGGATGTAACATCCCCAACATACACTTCCTCTATTTAGTGAGGCCTTGGGACGCTCAGATTAGAATAGCCTATCATGTCACTGGATCATTTATCTTCGCTCTCGTTCACCGACTAAGATGAACTCGTAATAGCATTCAAGAATATCAACTAACTAGCATAACAATCTACTTTCATATTAGTCTATAATATGTTAAAGTTAGTTATGTATCAACCTTAGTATAAAACAAGACCTACTTATTGTTGTCGCCAAATTTACATTTCCAATGTCAGATTGTAGTATAAAAAGACACACACACAGAGAGAGAGAGAGACAAAGTGAATACCTAGTCTTTTTCATTATAATATCTCTTATTATTATTAGAAATAATCTTTAATAAGAAAAAACGATTGTTCTATTTTTTTTCCCTAAAATCTAATTTCTACCTGTGGTTTTTTATGGTCTGAGATAATGTCAAATAATAAATAGAGAAGAACAAATTACTTACTTACTTACTTACGATGAATTTTTTTTTCAGGGTTACATTCATTATTATTAGTTGGGTGATGAATGCCAATCATTGTTGTCTGGCGCTAGGTGAACAACAGTTGACGTCAGTAGATTATTACTGACACTTTGGAGGTGAAAAAACGCATCATTCTATGCCTCAGAAAATATGCAAGAATATTCTAGATTCTTTGAAAATTAGCATGAATGCAGCAGGGATTATATGTAAGAGTGTTGATCTCTGTAAGATGTACAACAGTTGTTGTTGATGTTGGATCTTTTTCGTTCAAAATATTAAGTACACTTTATGTAGAAGTGACATTGTTGTGATAAAATCCTATATGGATTAAATAGGCTTATTTTAATGACGGGTTATTGTCATAATCTCGTTATGTATCTATCTTTATGTGTTTAAATTAATCTCTAACTTACTTGATCGATCACTGTTAGGCCACCATTAGAAACATGGAAGCATTGGATAGGTGGCTTATCCTAGTAGGCGACTCCTCATCAGTGCGCATCCGCCAAACTCCACGCATAGAATTCAAACGCAGCATTCAGCGGTGCTGATGTCTGTGTGCGACCACACACTGTTATTTATCATGCTCTCACTGGCGACTAGCTTCGTGACGACACTGTCGGAGTTCTGGTGAGACGATGTCACCAGGGGTGTTAAACCACGTTATGTGTGAGGCAGTTGCCCACCAAACACACAACGGATGCCAACTTAATGTTTGGCAGGTTAGGCGTTCGCGTGCGAGACTGAAAGTCCTCGGTTCGATTCCCGCGTTCGGAGGTTGTGGACGCGCACTGTTAATGAGTCCCTTTCTAGGACGAAACGGTCATCCAGTGCTTCTAGACTTTTAATAGTGGTTCAACATTTTGAAATGCACTTATGTGGTTATTTGATGTCTCAAAGTGTCATTTCCTTGCTCCTAATAGTAAGAAGAAGTTTTGGTTTGCTTGTCACTTGATATGCTTGATACTATTACGAGTTCACCTTAGTCGATAAGCGAGAACGAGACAATGAACAAGTGACACGGTAGGCTACTCTGACCAGATGACCCAAAGGAACTAACGAAAAAGTCTTGATATAGCGTAGAAAGTGTATTCTACAAACGCTCAGCGAATATAATGACCTCAAACGCACGAAACGCGTTTATTTATACATCATAGAAACGTCCTTGGGAGAGTAAAAAAAATAACACATCAACCAATCACAGCCAAGGAATTTCCTGGCGGAAATTTTGATACCAAGGTCAAACTGATCAGCTCCTAAATAAAATCCGAAATCAAGACATTTATCAAGTGAGTTCTGGGGATCTAATGTCCCAAACAAGTTTTTCAATAGTTTTAAACACCAAATAGAAATTTTTCCCACTGTATTTCTCATATGCTGTAACAAAAAAAGTTGTACATTTTGGAAAACCGTTTAAAAATCAACTAAATTCGTTCCAGATGCTATTTCTGAAGTTCTGGTGAGAAGCCATGACTAATGAAATTCAATCATATCAAGTCTAGTATAGTTATCTAACAGAGACAACGAAAGATTATTGAGTAATATCGTGTATCAACACAGTTAGATGCCGCGTCAATGATTTAAGGTTAGTCATTCATACTCTAGATTCATGGCTTTGATTTTGATTTCCAGACGAGGGTATTGGATGCACACTACTGTGAAATCCTATAGTAGAACGAAATCTGCTTCCTAGTTTTTTCAGGTTTTCAGTGATCGTTTAACTAAATATTCGTTCATATTCTAGAATCTACGATAAATTTTCTTTATTCCGATTGGTTCAGAGCAATAGTATAGTTATATCAAGTCTGTTAATTTCAACTAAGCAACAGTAATCTGGTATATTTTTATGGACTGTTTTTACTGATTTCAAAAATTACTTAGACCTCAAAAGGATAATAAATAGTTATGAAATACTGTATGTAAACCACTTTCAGTCTAATAACCAGAGAATAACTATGCACTAAACGAACCTTTTCTAAACACATTTAAAACTATAATCCTGTCTGGCAGTGTTCAAGGCAATAGATAATTCACATTATAGGAACATGTTGTTCACTGTTGTCTTACTGGTTTATTCAAGCCATATCTTTCACAATCGTTTAGATGATCGTGTGAATGAAAATTTGGAGAACTTTGAAAGCTGTTATTCAGAAGATGCAAGTGTTGATTAATAGTTGTCTAAACAAAATACTGCGGATCCGTTGGCCAGACACTGTCAGCAGCAACCTACCGTGGGAAAGAACAAATCAGATTCCAGTTAAGAAAGAAATCTGGAACGAGTGATAAAAGTAGATAGGTCACACATTGTTAGACTATGAAATAAACTGCTATACTCTAGACTCATTTAAAATAATAATCCTGCCTTGCCAACATAAAAGCGCAGTTCAACGTAATAAGCAATTCATTATTGCAGCAGCTTTTCAACTGCTTTCCTACTGCTTTATTCAAGGCATATTTTTTACAGTCGTTTACATGGTCATATGATTGGAAACTTGGAGAACTGTGAAAGCCATCATTCGAAAGACACAAGTGTTTATTAACTGTTGTCTACACAAACTACTTCAGATCCGTTGACCAGATAAGATCAACGACAACCTACTGTGGGAGAAAACAAACCAGATTCCGATGGAGGAAGAAATCAAGAAGAAGCGCTGGAAGTGGATAGGAGGAAAGCATATAACTGCGTTACAGGACTAGCCCTAACTTGGAACCCTCAACCCGAAAGCAAAACAGGAAGGCCAACGAATATATTACTCCGAGAAATGGAGAAAGACATGAGAAGAATCAACAACAGTTGATCAGAACTAGAGAGTTAGGCCCAGAACAGAGTAGGCAGGAAAATCCTGGTTGTTGGCCTATGCTCCATTTTAGGCGGTAACAAGAGTAAGTAGGTAAGTAAGTAAGTAAGTAAGTAAGTAAATGATCAGATTCGAAAGAAAACAGAACTCAATGACTTACACATCTTTAGCTAAGCATAGTTTCAAATCAGAACTCTGTGTGTAAATGTAACACACATAGAAGTTACCATTCTACCATTATTCTTCATATTTCATTACTCATATTTGATCAGTTTACTTTGATTTCTTGACATTTTTAACTCATTTCTATTGTTGACAGTTAAAATTTCCAAGAAGAAACTGTAATAGCACAATTGTCCTTGAATTTTCTCCTGAAAGAATTGAAGTTTTTACATATAATCTAATTTGTGTGGCTGTACGTAATATCCAGAATTTGTGTCCTGTCTGCAACTAGATGCTTCTGCATCTCAGGACTCGACTCCTGTGACGGTTATTGATTATGCCAACGTGTTAATTACGTAACTACTGATTTCAGATAACTACTCACTTGGACAACAGATACTTAGTGTAACTCACAATAGTTCAGGGCCTAGGCGATCAACCGAAGGTCCCAGGTTCGAATCCTCCGACGTGCAGGATTCATGGGTGTGCACTGCTGATGAGTCCCATACCAGGACGAAACGGCCGTCTGTCAGTGCTTCCAGGTTTCTTCTAATGGTGGTCTAACAACGATGATTGTTTGATGATTTCGAATGTGATTTAAATCAGTCTGAAACGGTTTTACTTATTCTGTTATGTCAAGTCATGATATCTGAATTTTATGGGTTGATCAGTTCATTTGAAATATTTATCGTAAATCACTTCATTGATTGTCTACCAGATATTACGATGAAGATTCATTGTTATGTCCTGCTTATTTCGCAACAGTCAATCAATCATTAGTAGACACTTCGATATAACCAGTATTAATACTCTTTATAGAATGAATTGAATTTAGACAAAAAACTGCTAATCAAGAATGAGAAGAATTAGAGAGTTTTTGTTTTGTCATATTGTGGTGCGTGCTACTTATAAGTAGTATATGACGTGAGTGAAAACGTAATGTCTGGCAGTAGAAGATGGGGGAAGATCAAGAAAGGAAGAGTGGGAACACAATGGAATTTGTATGAAACGCATGAATAGTGAAATGTCAGACAATGGATTGATGATGGATTGAAGATTTGCAAATGAACGATTTACGATATGGTTTTCCTAATTTACTGAGTAACTCTGTAATTTTCATTAAATACAATTCAGTCGCCCCACCTGTGTTCTCCTTCACTACAGATTTATACATGACTGACTGTCTAATAGGGAAGAAGATTTACAATTCCCACCTAGAGAATGAATACAGGACGAAGTGCGCTCATACTTTAAACCATTAAAATCGACATTTAGTAGTTTATAGTGCTGATTTTAAACAATTTATGTCATTCAGGAAATGTGTCTTCATGTTCTATGAGATTGTGAATACGCGATGCTGAATAACCCAATACTAGTAAAAAATACGGGACATAGTTGGTTAGAGAATGCTGGTCTACAGCTTATGCCCCATTAAACATAAAAAGCGTGGGAAAGTAAGTATAAAACAGCTTCCTAGCAATTTTATGCTTGTTAATTGAAATCAATCTATGATATAGTCATCATAACTTAATCTTCACCATCTCTTTTTATTAATATTACTTCTGTAGGATTGTTCTACTGAAAACGCATATAAGTAGTAAATTGACAACAACCACACAACTGTTGAACATACCTACTTACTTACGTACTTACTTACTTAGTTAGTTAGTTACTTACTTACTTATGCACTTACCTACTTACTCACTGATGCACTTACTTACTCATGCAATTCCTTACTTACTTACTTATGCCTAGAGCATAAGATGCCGACTAGGGTCTTTTTGGCGAGTTAGATTTCTCCATGGCGGAGTCGCTAACCCCTCTACCCAACCATTTTCCTTTATCCAGGCTTGGAAGGGCTCCAGGCCGAATTATAACATCAGAAAAGCAGCTTCACTTGACATAGACAGGTGAAGAGATAGACAACTTATTCAACTAACATATAAAACCTACTAAGAAACCTGGAAGAAAGCCAATTGTGCATACTGAGAAATGCAAACATGCCAAACAGAAAAAAGCCACATGATTCATGAGATGTCTATTGTTTCACTTATCATCTACTTAACAAAACCACATACACTTGATGAGTACTGAAGTGTGTGTGCGCATGTGCCTATGTGTGCGGCGATAGACAGATATACACATCGCCTATTATTAATAATCCTCTCTTCAGTCAGTGTCGCCTACTCTCAATTTTGATGTCTTTTTTATTCATTCATTGAAAAATTAAAAACCAAGTCTCTTCAAAATATTCCCTCTCACTCACTCTCTCACTCTGTATCTCCTGTATTCAGCTAATATTTATACATGTTTTTATGTCATCTTGGGCATTGAAATAATTTAGTCGAAGAAATACAAAGGGGTTTTTCATGTTCATAAATTTGAAGTCTTTTTCATGTATCATTTTATTTTTATGATGTTTATGATTATGATTATTATTTGTTTTAAAAACCAAAACAGAAAAAAACAGTTTATGTCATTTCCAGGTTTGAAGCAATGAAATTAGTAGTAGGGAATTGAAATGTTATTCAATAATCATTATAATCCTCTATCGAAATATGACCTAATTAATGAATGTTTTCAACGAAAAAGCCTAATTTTCAATTAGGGTTATGGAGATTTAGTGTGTGTTTTTTACACATTTTGGAAATCATCAATCAATCAATGTTTAGACCAACATTAGAAAGCTGTAAGCACTGGACGGCGATTTCGCCCTGGTATGGCACTCATCAGTGGCAGTTCGCACCCAAGACTCACGCATCTCGCAGGATTCGAACCCAGGACCTTCGGCATTGTGCGCGAACGCCTAACCTGTAGACCAACGGGCCGGGCATCGAACGGATGTTAATGTCTAACTTTACGACGTGACCAGTGGAGTTCAACCCTGTCAGGTGTAGGCAGTAACTACCGAAGACAAAACGGTGAAGTCGCACAAAATCCCTAAACCAATCAGAATTAGACAATGACACCATTAGGTGCCGACCCAGTGATCTAGAGCTTAGGCGTTCGCGCACAGTACCGAAGTTCCTGGTTTCAATTCCTGCGAGGTGCAGGAGTCATGGATGTGCACTGCCACTGATGAGTCCCATACCAGGACGAAACGACCATCTCTCAGCGCTTCCAGGTTTCTTCGAATGATGGTCTAACAAGGATTGATTGATTATTTCAAATGTGAAAATCTAATTGAATGGAAAAAAGCACTGATAATAATAATAACAACATACACCTGAACATTCATTCATATACTTCTGTTTTCAATAATATTAATGCATATTAAAACTGTTAGAATATGCAAATTAATGAAAGATTATGCATGATTTCAGTAATCCATAGGTTAGACGTTCGCGCAGAATACCGAAGGTGCTGGGTTCGAATTCGTGCGGGATGCAGGAGTCATGGACGCTCACTGCTACCAATGAATCCTATACTAGGATGAAACGGCCGTCTCTCAGTGCTTCCAGGTTTCTTCTAATGGTGGTCTATTATTGACCGATTCATAGTTTCAAAAATGTGTACCTTAACAATCCTCGCAACAGCGCAGTGCAAATTTCAGTAATCAACAACAATGTTCATTAGTCTATGATGTAAAATCGTGACCAGCGTTGTGAGAAATGTCTCACAGTTCTAGTGAGAATATGTGACTGGTACAATTCAATCCAGGTGGATGAAGGCAGTTATCTACAGAAAAAAAATGGATGAGGTTGCACGAAATCCCTAGACTGATCACAGTTAGACAATAACACTGTTGGATGCTGCCGACTAAGTGGTCCATACGTAAGGCATTCGCGTGCAAGAACGTAGGTAATGGGTTCGAATCCTGCGGGTTGCAAGAGTCGTGGATGCGTACTACTGATGAGGCCCAGTGCTTCCAAGTTCCCTTCTGATGGTGATCTAACAATGATTGATTCGCGATTTCAAGAATGAACAAAATCTCCATCTCTATAGGGATAAATATTATATACCACGAGCATAGGGATTCTGTAGCACATCTGTTGTTCAGCGTTCAATTTCTTCACGATATCAAGTATTTCCAGATACTTTTACATTTATACTCCTTGGATGCTTAGTAATTAATAACGACTGAACATGAGAAGAGAAAGCAAAGGCACAGGTTGAATACGTAGAAGCAAACAAGCAAATGAAGACGAGCATCACAGCGCTGAAAAATAGAATAGCGATCAGAGAAGGAAAACTGAGACAATTATATAATACAGTGTAGAAGCTTGGTAAAAAATATAGTTAACCAGAACGCCAAGTCAAGAATAAGGAACGCAAAACCGTCATCAACATTGAAGAATAGCAAAATGGATAGGTAGTAGAGCACTTTGAAGAACTCTTGACAAGATCAACACCACTAAACCCACCCAATATCGAAGCAGCAACCACGGACCACTTAATCAGTGTTGGCCCCCCAACAATTGAAGAGATTAGTAGTATGACCATCAGACAAATCAAGAGTGACCAAGCAGAAGAATTAGACAGCCAACCAGCTAAGGCATTGAAAGCAGACGTAACAATAACTGCAAACATACTCAATTTTCTGTTCATCAGGATTCGGGAGGGATAACCAGTACCAAAGCAGTTGAAAGAAGGTAACCTCATCAAATGTGAGAACTATAGCGACATCAGCCTTCTCTCAATACTAGGACAAGTCCTCAACATGTAGTGAACGAAAACACGGGTGGGGCAACCGGATTCTATTTAACGAAAATTACAGAGTTAGTTACTCAGTAAAATCGGAAAACCATATCGTAAATCGTTCATTTGCAAAATATCAGTTCATCATATCGAACTGGACTGACTGTTCCTGTTGCGAAACATCAATCCATTATCACTCACTATTCATGCGTTTCATACAAATTCCATTGTTTTCTAACTCTTCCTTTCTTGATCTTCCCCCATATTCTGCTGCCAGACATTACGTTGACACTCACGTCATATACTACTTATAAGTAGCTCGCACCACGACGAATCCGTGTAGACCAATCAATTGAACTGTTACTCACCACCATACATCAACGTCCTTGACAGCAGCGTGGACAGGATGACACTATAGAGGTTTTGTCGATGCTATGGTGTACGACTTAATTAGAGATCAATATGATAGAAAAGAACACGTTTAAATCAATACAACCTTGCTATTAACGATAACTACTACTTATAAAATCAGCATCCTGACTTATTCAATAACATATAACTGATTACAGTGAAGAATTCCTGCCAAAAACTATGCGAAATTCTTATCAAACTATGGTTTTTTGAATATTCAAAGTACAGTTTTTTTCAAAATATCTTTAAACAGCAAAATAACAACTACCATTTCATACTCATTCATGCAAAACTTGATTGACAGCTTCTAACTAATAGGGGATTTGAAAAGATTCGAGGAACAGCAGCTAAGCTCATTACTGGAATATAAAACCTGCTGTATGAAGAGAGATTGGTTAGATAAAACCTATTTCCTGTGTCTTAACGAATTGTAGTGAAGGAGAACACAGGTGAGGGCAACCGAATTGTATTTAACGAAAATTACAGAGTTACTCAGTATAGAATAGGAAAACTATAACGTAAACCGTTGTTAATTTGCAAATCTTCAATCCATCATCAATCCATTGTCTGACATTTCACTATTCATGCGTTTCATACAAATCCCATTCTGTTCCCACTCTTCCTTTCTTGATCTTTCCCCATCTTCTGCTGCCAGACATTACGTTGACACTCACGTCATATACTACTTATAAGTAGCTCGCACCACAGAATGACTAGGAGTGACTGAACAGTTTTTTTGTCTTTCAAAACACAAAATTATAAGGACGTGTTTTAGAAAAACTTCACGAATTCAGAATAAATTACTTGTCAACTGCTTATGGACTTTTCGATAGAATGATTAGTAAGTGAAAATTGTCAACTTAACACGTGACTGAAACTCAAGTATCCAGCGCGTTCAATTCAAAGACCGAATTTCTCAGATCGAACACAATCCATCCAGCTTTCTGTCGTTTCTAAACGGAAACTGATATCATTGAAATAAAGACCACTATTCGAAATCTGTAAGCAATGGACGATCGGCAATTCCAACTATGGTAATTATCAGCAGTGAACATCCACGACTATCATATACAGAGGATTGGACCTAGGATGTTCCGGTTGATGAGAGAATACTTAACCTCCAGACCACTGAGCTGGCATCCAAGGGTGCTAAAACCTGATTTTAATCGAACCAAGGTATTGTGCAACCTTACTCATTGGCTTCGGTGAATAACTGCCTACACTCGACACTGTTGGACTCCGCTTGTCAAGACTACTCACCGGAACTCCCAGAATTTCCTCACAAAGATTGTGGTGCGAGCTACTTGTAAGTAGTATATGACGTGAGTGTCAACGTAATGTCTGGCAGCAGAAGATGGGGGAAGATCAAAAAGGAAGAGTTAGAACACAATGGAATTTGCATGAAACGCATGAATAGCGACAATGGATTGATGTTTCGCAACAGGAACAGTCAGTCCAGTTCGATATGATGAACTGATATTTTGCAAATGAACGATTTACGATATGGTTTTCCTATTTTACTGAGTAACTCTGTAATTTTGGTTAAATACATTTCGGTTGCCCCACCTGTGTTCTCGTTCACTACAAGATAACCGCTAGTAAACACATGTTACTTTTCATCATAGGATTGTGGAGATTGTTGAGTTCATTTAAAATCATCAATCAATCAATGCTGATGAGTCTCATACTTGGATGAAACTGTTATCCAGTGCTTTCAGGTTCTTAATGATAATCTAAAAATAATCGATTCATGACTTCACTAAAACTCAACAAACTCCACAACCCTACAATCATTCTTGCTCTGATTACCAAACTAATTGCCCCTCGTTATTTTTTTTCAATAGACAGAAAAAAAAGAAATATTTATCAACTCATCATAGCTATAATTCTTAGATTCATTCATGAAAGAATACAATTACATATTTTATAAACAGACAATCAATCAATAAAAACAAATCCTGAAGGTCGAAATGTTTCCCCAGAAGTTTGAGTACTTTGTTATTCGTCATCGTCATTTAACCTTAAATATTAAATACATTGATAAAAACAAAGTTTATTCACAACAATTCATTGTCAAATTACACTCAATCCATCAATGATAAATCTGATTGGTTATTTTATCAACAACCAATCAAAATTAAGAATAAGGTTTGATAAATGAGTAAGTAAGCCGATTCAATGTTCAACAGTGAAATTTTCATTTTTCATGTTTCATGTTGATCATTGACAAATTAATCATTCATTAATAATTAACTCTTTCATTTAACAAATTGTACATAGAAAAGAATCTTATGAATAATGTTTTTATTTGGAATATAATTATCATACTACTTATTGAATATCTATTTAAAGTAATCAGGATTTGGGAGGTTGGGCAAATTCTTCAATGCAAAAACAAATTGTACATTTATGAGAAATGTTGTTCATTTTTCAATGTATTTATATTTATTTATTGGCACAATGTAATTCAGATGCTGTTCAAGGTAATTGATTTATGCATTAGAAATTCAGTAATTAATAAGTAATATATGTTGAGTTTTCAAAAATAAAAAAATTATTCTTCTGCTAAACTATATACTAATGAATTTATGAGGTCTGAATGAGGAATCTTGCATGAGAGGACGAAACTATTTACTAAATGAGAGTTTTATGTAGATAGGAGAGAATAATTGTCTAATAGTAACCCCATTCACTTTGATATCTGAAGATCATATTCCTGGAGGGGTTGTAACTGTTGGTTGTTGAAAAGTGCCATATTAAAAGAAAACAGTTGAACAGTATTTTCAAACTTTTAATGATACCCCTTATCAATTTTCAATCAGTGTTGAAAATTATCGATAAACTGTAAACTCATCTCAATCAAATGTCTCAACTAGGAATAAATAAGTTTAATTAGCCAGTCTAAAGCAGGTGCATACAAGTTAGAAATTCTACAAATATCAGGTCTCATGATAGTTACCACCGAGCTCCTAGACTAACGTTTGATTACAATAATTCAAACTTCTATTAGTTTACAATGGAGCATGTTATGTACATATATTCAATCCTATTGATGAAAACTCTTATTATTGTAGGATGTGCATCTTGAAATCAGTTTACATTGTAGGTCAATTTATTTTTACAATATTTGGGGTTATCGTGGTTAAATTCATCTTGTTCAGCTTATTGTTCAACAATAATGACCTTATTATTTTTTGAATATTGAGTTCTTGAAACTATCAATGTCAGACCGCCATTGAAAACCTAGATGAGTAATTCTGGTGTAGGTCTTCTCACTAGTGTACTTTCATTACCCCACACATGAATGTTTGAACCTTTAGGTCACTGAGTCACTATCCAATGATGTTCATGTCTAACTTTACATGGTCCACCATATGAGCGACTTCATCTATTTTATTTGCTGAGTAACTGTTTTACACCTGACATGGATTGAACTATATTGTCACAGCTTTTCTCTAGAACTGAGAAAATTCCTTCACAAAGTTAGTCCCAAGTGAGCACTAGATTGTTATAAATGAAGAGGATTTATGGAGATTGTCAAGTTTGTTTGAAATCATGAATAAATCAAGTTAGACACATTAACACCACTGGTTGATGTCTCAGTAGTCTAATCAGTGAAGTTCAAGATTATAGTCCTTGAGTTCGATTCCTGTATGCGGGGTCGAAACAGCTGAACAGTCCTTCCAGGTTTTTAGTAGCAGTCTAACAGTGACTGGTTCATAAACTAACTAAAACTCATCTATCTCCACAACCCCAACACTAATTATTCAGCATTGAAATTACTTACAAATTTGTTTGATAATTATCGGTAGCATACTTTCTCTGCACTTCAACTAGTATACTGATTTTATGCTATTCCGCTGGACTCATCTTAGCCAACTTACGGTTTCTTTTCATTGTAGTACATTGTATATATATATATATATATATATATATATATAACTTACTTACTCATGTTACCCCCAGTGAAGCATAGACCACAAACCAGGTTTTTTCAAACCAACTCTGTTCTGGGCTTCCCTTTCTAGTTCTTTCCAATTTTTGTTCGTTCTTCTCAAGTCTTTCTCTATTTCTCGGCGTAATGTGTTCCTTGACCTTCCACTTTTCCTTTTGCCCTGAGGGTTCCAAGTGAGGACTTGTCTTGTGACGCAGTTAGGCGCTTTTCGTAGTGTGTTTCATATCCACTTACACCGCTTCTTCCTGATATCCTCCTCCACTGGAATCTGGTTTGTGCTCTCCCACAGTACGTTGTTGCTGATGTTGTCTGGCCAACGAATCCGAAGTATTTTGAGTAGACAACTGTTCATAAATACTTGTATCTTCTGGATGATGGCTTTGGCAGTTCTGCAAGTTTCCACTTCATACAGTAGAACTGTCTTGACGTTTGTATTGAAAATCCTAATTTTGGTTTTGATTGAAAATTGTTTGGAGTTCCAGATATTTTTCAATTGTAGAAATGCAGCCCTTACTTTGCCAATCCGCGCCCTCACATCTGCATCGGATCCACCTTGATTGTCGATGATGTCGATATATATATATAACACGCCATCAAAATTGATTACCTGTAAAGAAAGTAATACCTACTGACCAACAATGTAAACTCCTGTTTTTCAATCAAACACCCGCTATTCACAATAATCCTTATTAGTTAAGAACAGTTGATCGGTTGATCAGCAGTAATTCTTCTGCTTTAAGCTGAAGTATTCATTCACTCCAAATAAACTCAGACTAGAACAGTGAATATTTTCGAAAACACAAGAGGCTAGAGCTAATCTTTTATGTTAAATTAGGGAATTTTAAAAGTGAGACACTAATTTTCAAATAATTGTGATCTTAATTTATTACTATTATTATGATTACTGTTATTAATTTCTGAGAACTACTTTTTTCAAAAAGAATTAATCTTTGATAGGAAAAGAAAAGATATTGTACGGTAAAATTTCGAGGAAGATAATCTCTTCAAAATAGTAATAAGGATTAAAATAAGTTTAATGCTTTGGTTTCTTTTTATCAGAAGAGTGATATTAAAATCTCTTTTTTTCAACTACTTGAAACTACATAGCACTTCAAATCGCCCCAACATCAGATGTATGTATGTAGGTACTTACTAACATACTTACTTATGCACTTATTTGCTCACTTACCTACTTACTTACTTACTTACTTATGCACCAACTTACTTACCTATTTACTTATGCACTTACTTACTTACTTACTTACTTACCTACTTAATTACTTACTTACTTACTTGCTTACTTACTTATGCACTTACTTACTTACTTACCTATTTACTTATGCACTTACTTACTTACTTACTTATGATTCCTAGCCCTCATGAATTATAGGCAGCCGAGCAGGTTTCTACAATTAACTTTGTCCACAGCCTTCCATTGAATTCCTCCCTAATTGCTATTCATCCTTTTCATATCTGTCTCCAATTCTGGGCACAGTGTTTTCCGTCCACAACCTCTTTTTACTTCCATCCTAATGGTTTCGTGTTACAGCTTGCCTTGTGTCGTATAATAGTTGAATGATGTCCGTAATATGTATCCTATCCACCTTCAGGAGTTATAGCCATTTTCTTTCTCAATCGGATTCTGTTTTTGTATCTCATACAACAGATTGTTATTGATAGTGTGTGACCAATGGAGCTGTAGTATCTTGTATAGACAACTGTTAATCAACATCTAACAACTACATGTTGACGAGCACGAGAACACAGGTGAGGCCAACCGGATTGTATTTAGCGAAAATTACAGAGTTAATCACTCAGTAAAATCGGAAAACCATATCGTAAATCGTTCATTTGTAAAATATCAGTTCATTATATCGAACTGGACTGACTGTTCCTGTTGCAAAACATCAATCCATTGTCACTCACTATTCATGCGTTTCATGCAAATTCCATTGTTTTCTAACTCTTCCTTTCTTGATCTTCCCCCCATCTTCTGCTGCCAGACATTACGTTGACACTCACGTCATATACTACTTATAAGTAGTTCACACCACAGCACCACACTCGTCCCCCCTTTTAATAAGCTGTCGTCACTTTCAAAACAGAGACCCTGGTCACTTAATATCACCTTCCGTATTCCTTGACGCGCTACACTATGCCGGATTACTACTTTGGTCATTGTTCTTGCCCGCTGATCTGGAATGGTTACGGCATCTATCCAACGTGTAGCGTTTACTAGTTCCCGCTGCTGGGACACGGCGGCAGGCACACTCTCGATAAATTGTGACGCCAACAACTGTGCCCTCGACTCCCCATCCATACTTGGCAGCGTACGGCGCAGCAACATCGTGAGCTCCACAGCCAGCACCAACGGGTCACCATGTAGTCGTATCATCTAACAAATATATTTTAAATTGCGCGGAATAGCAATCTAATAGCATGATAGGAAGCCTAATTTAAAAAATAATCACACTGACCAAACAAAGTAGATCAATAGTAGTCTAGTCTATTGAAACACTGATCATTCCAGTTTATACGTACTGACTGACATGAGTGTTTCCTTTCGACATATTGAACATTGAATGTTTTCTATAAGTGAACATTATTGAACAGTTTGATCATTTTTGATCATGTTGTCATTTTTCGTTTGTTTGTTTGTTTGTTTGTTTTAAACTTCTAGTTATTCATCCGCCAACATTCATTAAAATGCCACCATCACTTGTTTATATGAATCCAGAAGAATTGTTATTGATACCTTGTTATGCAAAAGCTAATCCAGAACCAAGGTAAACAAATTCTTTTTTTTTGCATGAAACTTCTGTTCAGTTCATTATTATTGATGATTTTTGATTAGAGTAAGGTGTCTTGCGTTCAGACAACGATCTCCACACAATAGTATGGTTTAAAATGATAGAAATGTACTCACTAGTGACTAGATTCGTGAGGAAGTTCTTGGAGTTGTAGTGAGAAGACGTGGAGTTCAACCAAAGATAAATGGATCGGATTACGCAAAAAATCCCCAGATCAATCAGAGTTAGACATTAGCACTGTTGGATGTCGTTGGTTCAGTGGTCCATAGGTTAAGGATTCGCGCGAAAAGACCCGAATGTCCTGAGTTCGAATCCTGCGAGTAGCTGGAGCCGTTGGAAGTCCCATACAAGAACGAAATGGCCGTCCAGTACCTGAAGGTTTCTAATGGTGGTCTAACAATGATTCATTCATGGTTTCAGTGCACAAAAATAGATTCGTGAGCAAGTTCTTGGAGTTGTAGTGTGAAGACGTGGTTAGGTGTAGACAGTAACTACCGAAGAAAAATGGATGGGATCACGCAAAAAATCCGTAGATTAATCAGAGTTAAGCAGTAGCACTGTTGGATGTCGCAGGTTCAGTGGTCCATAGGTTAAGGGTTCGCGCAAAAAGACCGAAGGTCTTGAGTTCGAACCCTGTGAGTACCAGGAGCCATGTACAAGCACTGCTGGGGAGTCTCATACAAGAACGAAATGGCCGTCGAAGGCTTTGATGTATTTTTGGTGGTCATTCAGGATTTCAGTGTGTAAAAACAAAAATCTCCATTATACTATAATGCTAAATCGTTTATTAGTTCAGTGTGAATTTAAACATTTTTTTTGGTAAAATTAACAACTTTTGATCAATATTCAATATATGTCAATGTACTTGGACATTGAGTCTGATTTAAAATTCTATGGAATTAGGTGGTCACGCTGTAACTAATATATATATATATGAAGTTATTGAGATAATTCTCATTTTATTATCTAGTTAGTAAAATGAATAAATAGCGTGACGACATTTCTTGTCAATTAATTTTTCATCATGACTCTACACACACTAATCTACAACAGACCAGTGATAAGTACAAATCAAGTAGTAGTTGGGTGACGTCATAATGTTGCGTAATTAGGTGAGGAAAAGCAGTACAATAAGCATAGTAATTGTTTGAAGAATTCGATTAGATAGTTTCTGTGTGATATAATATAATATGTTAAAAGGCTTGAGGAAAAATTTTTGATGAAAAGTCATTATTACGTTAGTAGTTTTCAACCAGCAATAACCTCGCCTCAGATAAACTTCAGTACCGCCACTGCGCAAAGTCCCTTCTCGGCTCTCTGAGCTAAGATCATGTGTATTAAGTCATTATTACGTAAGAATCAAAGTTAGACATTAACACTGCTGAATGCCAGCTTAGTGGTTAAGAGGTGAGGCGATCGTGCATGAGATCGAAAGTCTTGGGTTCAACGTTTGGAGATTGTTTCATACTAGAACAAAAAAAGCCATCCAGTGCTTCCAGATTCTGATTAGGGCTCTAACATTGATCGATTCATGATATCAATGTAGAATTAACTCACACAACAAGATGATTTTCCCCATTAAACTAATTGCATTACGGGCTTGTGAAGATTGTTAGGTTACACATTTGAAATCATCAACCGATCAATGTTAGACCAACATTAGAAACCTGAAAGCATTGACGGACGGCCATTTCGTCCTGGTATGGGACTCATCAGTAGCGTGCATCCATGACTCTTGCACCTCGCAGTATTCGAACCCACGACCTCCGGTCTTGCGCGCGAACGCCTAACCTCCGGACCACTGAGCCGGTATCTAACGGTGTCAATGTCTAACTTCGATCAATTCACGGTCTTGCTCAACCTCAAGCATTATCTTCGGTAGTTACTGTCTACACCCTAGAGGGTTAGGCGTTTACGTGCAAGATCGAAGGTCCTGGGTTCGAATCCTGCCAAATGCAGGAGTCGTGGATGTGCACTGTCACTGATAAATCCCATACCAGGACGAAACGGTCGTCTGTCAGAGCTTCCAGGTTTCTTCTAATGATGGTCTAACAACAATGATCAATTCATGATTTTATAACATTCATTCATTCGAATTCCATGTAGTAAGTATTATGACTTTCGTTGATAAGCATTCACAGTCAACACAATAAAAAAACATCCTACTTTTATTTACTTCAATCAGATAATAAGGTCATCGCTCCCTCTCTCTCTCTCTCTAACTATTTACATGTTATTTGTCTAACGTTTTTTTCTATCCTACCACATAACATGACATCAAAGGTTGAAGGATCATGTTGTAAATAGTGAAAATTTTCTGTAGTCAATAAAGATCATTGATAACAGTGAATTGACGACTCCACTCGTTTGCTCTCTGTCTTTTCTCATTCTCTCATCTCTGACCAGTCTTTTAATTCAATTCAAAACAATGATAAACAATGTTTTTCACAATTGTACAAACAAGAACACATTGTTAATGTTTATTTAAATACGTGCAATAAATCAACATTTGGGATTGTGTTTTTTTACACATGTTCACTGAACATATTCCCAACTTCATATCTCTCTGCGTCTATATACACATAAATATGCATATATATGTCTTCATGGGAGAAATACAAACTATTGGGTTTGGTTAGTGTAAACTTACCATTAGTCTACTAACTAATAATCAATAAACTGGAATATGTGTCTAGACTTGCGTGTACTACTACTACAAGTTAAAATAAAAATATATTTATTAGATATCATTGGTAATATAATTAAAAAATTTTTTAATTGATACTGATAAATTAATTGCCTGGTTGATTTATTCTACTGTTAAATTCCCAAAAAAGCAAACACTGTAGGTTAGGTTAGATTATTGAAAAATAAATTAGTAGCTTTCATGTTTTCAAGTTGATTAAGCATAAAAGTTACAATAGGTTGAAATCGTCAATTAATCAGTTATTAGACCAGTATTAGAAACTAGAAAGCACCGGATGGCAGTCTCTTCCTGATATGAGCAGTGCGTATCCACGACTCCGCAGGGTTAGGACCCAGAACGGCTAATATCTAGACCCCTGCACTGGAACCCGACAATGTAAATATCTAACTCTGATCAATCTAGAGATTTCGCGTAACACCACCCATCTGTCTTCGGTAGTTACCGCATACACATGACAGGGTTGAACTCCACTGGTCACTTCTTCTCACTAGAACTCCGAGAATCTCCACCATTAGAAACTGAAGAGCACCAGATGGCAGTCTTGTCCCAGTAAGGAACTTTTAAGCAGTGCCCATCCACGACTCCTGCGAATAGCAGGATTCGAATCTAGAAAATTCAGGTTTATGAGCGAACGCCTAACCTCTAGACCACTGAGCCAGTATTCAACGATATAAATGTCTAACTCCGATCAATCTAGGGATTTGGCATAATCTCACTCATTCGCCTTCGGTAGTTACTGCCTACACCTAATAGGGTTGAACTCCACTGGTGACGTCTTCTCACTACAACTCCGAGAATGTCCTCACGAATTTAGTCACTAGTAAGCACAATACTGCACTCAGGACCGAAGGTCCTTGGTTCGAATCTTGTGAGGTGCAAGAGTCCTGGATGCGTACTGCCGGGGATGAGTCCCATACCAGGACGAAATGGCCATCTGTCAGTGCTTTCAGGTTTCTAATGGTGGTCTGTCTAACAATGATTGATTGATGATTTCAGTATGTCTAAACAGTGACCTCCACAATTCTAATTAAAAGTTATAAAATGTGCACTTGGGAAATCATAGAATAGAATTAAACAGCATCATTACAAATAAACAAAGGTATTTCAACAAAGGTTTTGTTTTAATCAATGAATTTCAGTGAAATGGAATAGTTTTTACCCAGGGCATTGGTTGATCCTCAGACTGTGCGACGAATTGATTACGGCTGAAAAAATAAGCACCACCGGACAGTCCTTAGGACGTTCTAATAAATAGTTGTTGCGGGTTTCGAAATATTGTTGATTTCGTTTACATACACCGACATCGGTAGAAACTGGTCTAGAATGCAATTCAGGTGTTCATATTACAACAGGTGAGCCGTTGAAAGATTGTGTAGTTAAGAAAATCTGTCAAGATATACAACTGATCTACTTACTTACTTGCACCTGTTACTTTCCACTGGAGCATAGGCTTCCGAAAAGCATTCTCTAACCCTTAGTGTGTTAGGCCTTCCTTTCCAGTTCTGTCCAATTGCTGATCATTCTTCTCATGTCTGTCTCCGTTTCTGAAAGTAATTTGTTCTTCGGTCCTCCCCTTTAATACGTTGGCCTTGAAGACCTTAAGTAAAGGATTATCTTGGAACGTGGTTGAGTGCTTTCTTCAATCTGTATTCCATCTGCTTTCAATGCTTCTTCCTTAATTTGTCCTCTGCTAGAATCTGATTTATTCTCTGCCACAGTAGTTTGTGGAACCATTAAATTAATAACGACTGTATTCAATTTTCAAGCAATAAGTGACATTTTAAAAATTTATCGTATACATTTTCGTTTAAGTTTGATCATCGTATAAATTTCTATTGCAGATAACTCATGAAATACGTTTATAGGAAATATTGTAAACATTTAAACTGAGAGGATTACTTGTGAACATAAAGTGCTTTTTTAGGGAATGATAGTCTTTTCCATAAAAATAATTTAGCCTAAACGTTTAGGGACTCATAAAAGAATGTTTTATCTACTAGTCTGCCAAAGAAGTCTAGCATATGAATTTCAACCAGGGAATCAAAAGCATATTAACACAGGGATTAATTTCAACGTCCTAATATATGCACAAAGTATTACTTACTTACGTCTGTTACCCCCCTAATCGAGCTAACGCCACTGACCAGTATTCTCCAACCTACTCTGTCCTGGGCTTCGATTTCCATTACTGTCCAATTTTTCTTCATACTTCTCATGTCTTTTTCGATTTCTCAACGTAACATGTTCTTTGGCCTTGAAGATCCCAAGTGAGGGCTTGTCTTGCAACACAGTTGGGTGCTTTCTTCAATACGTGTCCTATCCACTTTCAGTGCTTCTCTCTGCCTTCATCCTCCATTGAAATCTAGTTTGTTCTCGCCTACAGTAGGCTGTTACTGATGCTGTCTGGTCAAGTATCCGTATCTTGCATAGACAACTGTCTATAAACACATGCATCTTTTGGATAATAGATTTCATAATTTTTCAAGCTTCCATCCCATACAGTAGAACTATCTTGACATAATGGAAACAAACTGAAAGAAAGATGGGAAAAGATTGGCAGTTATATTTTTACATTAGTTATAGTAATATTTATTTCATACAATGAAGATTGTCTGTTAAATCATACTGATTTTATGGAAAGTACTTTTTTCGAAAAAAAGGGGTAGTTAATTTATTTAGCTAGTCAATTTTTATGATATAATATACTGTTAGGATTACAGCCTGTTGTGTAAACGTAGAAAAAAAACCCCGGAGAGAGAGTGTGACAGTTCTAGTGACCAGTTCAGGTGAATTGTTCTGTTTTGTCTAACAATGAATGACACGTATCTTAAATCCTACTGTTACAACGATAAGAGTTTAAGTGATGCTTATTTCTCTTTCTCCTACGGCTGTTCTATTCATATTTCTGTGGTTAAAAATAAATGACATTTGATTTTTAGGTAAAAAAAAAAACTGATCGTTTTGTGGTTAGAGAACTGTAATAAATTTTCATTGAAATCATGCATTGATCAATATCAGGTCACCATTAGATATCTTGAAGCACTAGACTGACACGTCTTGTGAGCATCCACGACCTCACCTACACGAGGTCAAACTTTGAACCTTTGGTTTCGCACACGAACGTCAGCATCTGATCGATTCACAATACTTCGCAACTATCATTCATTATATTTCGTCAGCAAAAGCCTCAGAGTTCAGGGTAATGAATGCAAACTGTTGCCAAGTCTCATACTGATAGGAAAATGACATTAAGTGCTTTGACATTGATCGGTTGACGATTTAATGAAACTCAAGCTTGTTCTGATCATTAAAATCTATTGTTAATCAATAGTTTTTTGAGGATTTGATAGAATTATGTAATTTTCAATTAGAGTCATGGGGCTCAGTGTTTTCACATATTTGAAATCATTAATCAGTCATTGTTAGACAGAGCACCATTAGAAACGTGGAGACACTGGATGGCCGTTTCGTCCCGGAATATGGGACTCATCAGTGGTAGTGCGCATCCATGACTCCTTCACCTCGCAGGATTCGAACCCAGTACCTTCGGCCTTGCGTGTGCACTCCTAACCTCCGGACCACTAAGCCAGCATCTAACGGTGTTATTCAATGGACATAAGTATCACTGGAGATTTCATTTTAGCCTCTTATTTTCAGTTTATTTGCCTATAATAACCCTGGGAATTCAGATGGTCTACAGTGACTCGGCGAGCTCAAATGCTGGATGCGCAGTTAGCGTTGATAAATCTTATACAAGGACGAGACATCCATCCAGAGTGCTTTCAGGTTTTCGATGGTAGTTTTACAGTGATCAGTTCATGATTTCAACTTTATACAAATAGCTTCAAATAATCAAATTGAAATCAGAAAATGATAGCGTACTAATCAGCGACCAGGACAGGACAACATTATGAAGGCATCTTCAACACTATGGCGTGCCTGAAAAGATAGTCAACAGTATACGGAATTCTTATGATGGACTTAACTGCAAAATCGTCCATGAAGGACAGCCGACAGTCTCGTTCTACCTGAAGACCGATTTCAATCAGGGCTGCTTACTCTCACCTTTTCTCTTTCTTCTGAATTGTGAAGATGTCAACATCTGGAAGTAAGCACGCTGTACAGTGGACAGCCAAGATGCAGCTCGGCGAACTGGACTTCGCAGATGATTTGGCTCTTCTATCGCACGTGCAACAACAAATGCAATAGAAGGGGACCAGTGTAGTAGCAGGTCGCAGCATACACAAAGGAAAAAAGCAAGATTCTCCGATACAACACAACCAAATAACACTTGACGTAGAAGCTTTGAAAGATGTTGAAACCTTTACAAATCTGTTTAGCATTTGAAAAACATCCGGAACTCGAAACAACTATCAACTAACTTCACAGTTAGAGTTTTCAATACAACTTTCAAGATAGTTCAACTGTATGGAGCGAAAACTTGCAGAACTACTAAAGCTATCATTCAAAAGATACTAGTATTTATCAACGGTTTTTCTACTCAATATACTTCGGATCCGTTGGCCAGATACTATCAACAACAAACTACTGTGGGAGAGAACGAATCAGATCCTGGCGAAAGAAGAAATCAGGAAGAAGCACTGGAAGTGGATAGGACACACACTGAGGAAAGCATCCAACCATATCACAAGACAAGTCCCCAACGTCAAAGGAGAAAAGGAGGACCAAAGAACACATTAGTCTGAGAAACGAAGACAGACATTAGAAGAATGATCAATAGTTCAATGAAACTAGAAAGGTAGGCCTAGGGCAAAATAGGCTGGAGAATGCTAGTCGGCGGCCTATGCTCCGTCGGGTGGTAACAGGCGTAAGTAAGCAACGTAACATAACGTAGCACGTAACGTAACTCACCCACCAAATGAATATAGGATAACAAGAGTTGACGATTACCCTCCGACAACATAATAATAACACATTAAACTAGTTTTACACATTTGAAATCGTCAATCAATCATTGTTAGACCACCATTAGAAACCTGGAAGCACTGGACGGCCATTTCGTCCTGGTATGGGACTCACCAACAGTGCGCATCCACGACACCTGCTCCTCACAGGATTCGAACCCGGGACCTTCGGCATTGTAGACGAACGCCTTACCATCGGACCACTGGGCCGGCATCCAATGGTGTTAATGTCTAACTCTGATTGATCTAGGGATTTTGCGAACTGCTGATGAGTCCCATACCAGGACGAAACGGCCATCCAGTAATTCCATGTTTCTAATGGTGATCTAACAATGATTGATTGATGATTTCAAATGTGTAAAAAATCGCAAACCTCCAAAACTGTGCCCCAAAACTAGTTTTAATCATTTTTTTTAACTCTCCACATTTTTCCCAACGAGTTTTAAACTTACTCATAATCATCACCAACAAGTGAAATGTATTGAGTCTGTTTTATTATTGATCAACTCTATTAAAAGCCGTAGACATTATTGATTATCAACAGGTTTTTGGTGTTTTTTGCTTTTAATGATAAAATGCATGAATTCTATTCATACATCATTATCTTACTAACTAACTAACTAACACTCATCCTCATACCACTCACTCACTTATAGACATTGACACATTCAATGTGTGTGTGTGTGTGTGCGTATAGATATCGATTTAAACAATAGTATAATATTGAGCATTGAACGAATTCAAACAAATTGATCTGTACATATATAGCTATATATATATATATATATATATATATATATATATATATATATATATATATATATATATATATATATATATATATACATGAATATTTCATTTATCTTCATGCTTGCTGTTTCGGAGTGTTGAGGAATTACACTTTTATCCCTTTTATACATATAAATATATATTCAAGTGTGTTTTGATGTAATTTGAGATAGAGTAGGTAATGTTGTTATCTATTCATTCGAGAGGTAATTAACAATAATTGTTTGTTCTAATTTTATTTGAAAATAAAAAAACACATGGGCGGTAAAAAAAGGAATTGAGTTTTATTGTATAAAAGTAAAAAAAAAATTGATTGTTGAATGAAGTGATGATATTGTGAAAGTGGAAAATTGAAATTAATGTGTATACCTCCTCCTAGTGGATGACGATAGTGAAAGTTAACATAGATGCTATCAAACAGTTGAAGAGCTGTGGAAGATGTTGGAAATTTTTACATATCGCGGAGGCGTCACTGATAAACAAGATGGAATCTGATGTAAATGTAAAGACATGAACTGGCAGAGAGAGTGTTGGGGATGTTAGATACCTAGAACTCAGTTGGGAAATTTTGAATTTCCATGTTTTTGCGCCAAAGATGCTTAGTTTAGCTTCAACTTACATTTTCCATTCGGAAAATCCTTGACTATCATTGGTTGATGGATTATTTTGGTACGCAATTTTGTGACTCTCCCGAGGACGTTGCTATCATCGTATAAATAAGCTTGATTTATGTGCTTAGCAACCTCGTATTTTCTGGGTGCTTGTAGAATATTTTTTCTACACCTTGTCAAGACTTCTTGATCCGAATAGCCGTGGTTGAGATAAATGGATTAGAATAGCTTGTCGTGTCATTATTTTTCGTCCTGTTTACCGAGTAGGGTGAACTCGAGGATAACCATGTCGCAGAACAAGGGCAATATTTCTATAACTGAAGAACATCTGGAACTCAAAACAACTGCTAACCAACATCAAATTAACAATTTTCAATACAAATACCAAGACATTTTTATTGTATAGAGCGGAAACTTGGAAAAGAGATCATTCAAAAAGCATTGATGTTTATAAGCCGTTGTTTATGCAAGAGACAACCTACTGTGTGAAAGAATAAACCAGATTCTAGTTGTTGAACAAATGAGGAAGAAGTGATGTAGGCGGATAGAATATACAATGTAAAAATTACTCAACTACATCACAAATCAAGCCCTAACTTGGAATAGTCAGTATGAAAACAAAAGAGATCGACCAAAGAACATAATGCGTTGAAAATTGAAGGCAGAGATGAGAGAAATCAATAGTAAATGGGAAGAACTGGAAACGTCAGCGTAGGTTAAGCACTTATTCACGAAACTGAAGATCCTTGGTTGGATTTCCGCGTACGGATGTCGTGGTTGCTTAGAGATTTCTTATAGTTTTCCCTTAGTGATCGATTCATGATTTCAGTGTGCTTATTTTTATCCTAATTGTATCAACGTGATCTCTTGTTGCTATATCGATCGATTGAGAATTTAATGTGACTACACATATGACTCAGTTATCAACGGTGCTCTTTAGAACTTTCTAGAACTTCCGAAAAGATATTTATTTCATGTTTTCAGTAATAAATCTTGATTACTAATTTGTTTTTTAGAAATCTATGACCTACAAGTTTGTTCCAGTCTCTATTATGTTATGTTTATACCGTTAATTTGCATTACGAGGTTGTGAAGATTGTTAAGTAACACATTTTTGAAACCATGAAGCGATCAATGTTAGAGCAGCAATAGAAACTGGAAGCACTGGACCGCCGTTTCGTCCTGGTATGGGACTCCTCAGCAGTGCAAATCCACGACTCCTGCACCCCGTGAGGTTCAACCTCTTCGGGTGTAGACAGTAACTACTACCGAAGACTGTGTATTAGGTTGCGCAACTCCGTGAATTGATCAAGTTAGACATTAACACCGTTAGATACCGGCTCAGTGGTCCGATGGATAGGCGTTCGCCTACAATGCCAAAGGTCCCCGGGTTCGAATCCTGCGGGGTGCAGGAGTCGTGGATGCGCACTGCTGAGGAGTCCCATACCAGGACGAATCAACCGTCCAGTACTTCCAGGTTTCTAATGGTGGTCTAACATTGATCGATTCATGGTTTCAAAAATATATTGTTAATGTTACAAAGTTTTCTGTGACTTCAAACAATATCACTTTTCTTCATTATCGAGTCACTGAAGATTACTATTTTACATTTAAATCATGAATCAATCATTGTTAGACGACTATTAGAAACCTGGAAGTCCTCGAAAGGGCATCCGCGACACCTGCCAGCGGGAATCGAACACATAACCATCGATCTCGTTGGCGAACGCTTAACTTCTAGACCACTGAGTAGGCACATAGTAACAATGTTAATGTCTAACTTTTGATCAATCTAAAGAGTACACGCTGCCTTACCTAGTGTCTTCAGTAGTTACTGCCCTACACACCTTACAGGATTGAACTCTATTGGTCATCATGTACAAATTTAATATTGTAAATTAAGTTATGTTAGACAAATTACATCATTCGATTTCGGTTGGATGGTCTAAAGGTCAAGCATTCCTGTGTTTGTTAGAATAGGAGTCCTAGGTTTTTTGATTTCAGAATGCAGGTGTCATCATATTTGTATTCGTCAGCAAATCATCCTGAAGTAGGTTGAAATACATTAGCCAATGATTTAAGGTACTTTTAACAGTGGTTTGTCCACAAAAAAATCGAGTTCCTGATTTTTTTTATGCTCGCCAATCGATATGCTTGAACTATTACGAGTTCACCTTAGTTGGTAAACGAGAACGAAGACAAATGATCCACTGACACGATTGTCTATTCTAATCAGAGCGTCCCAAAGCCCAACTAAGTAGATGAAGAAGTCTTGACGAGAGGCAGAGTGTGTATCCTACAAGCAATCAGAAAATTTGACGTTTATCAACACACAAATTGAGTTTATTTATACATAATAGAAACGTCCTTGAGAGAGCCATAAAAATAGCGTACAAAAATAATCCATCAATCAATGACAGTCTTGGATTTTCCAGGTGGTGAATCGACCATTTTTAGACCATCATTAGAAAACCTGATAGCACTGAATGCCTAATTCGTCGATTCACCAATCTTAACAAATGTATCATGAAAATCATAAAACGCTCTCGCTACTGACTAGCTTCTTGAGGCAACTCTCAAATATTTAGTAAGAAGCCGTATCTAGTCTGATTCAACCTGAATATAATCGATGAGGTGGCAAAAAATCCTTAGATTGATCAGAGTTAGATATTTACACTAATGGATGCCGGCTCAGTGGTCAACGTGCTAAGTGTTCACGCTCGAGACCGAACGTCCTAGGTTCGATTCCTGAGAGTTGCAGGAGTCGTGGATGCGTACTACTGATGAATCCCATAGCAAGAATCGACCACCCTCGCATGCTTTCATGTTACTAATGATAATTTAACAGAGATCGACTCATCATTTCAATAAAAACTCAACAATATTAACAACTTTTTGTTGAAAAAAACCTCTATATACATCACATTTTCTCTGACTAATTAAATTAGACAATCACACTATTTGAATTCATAAACATATTAAAAAATAATTAATGAACAAATGGAATGTTTGTACAGAATGAAAAAACAAACTTTGCTTTGTTCGTCTTGCCCTGTTTAGTTTGTTTTGTTTAAAACGAGTATTATTTTCTGTTTAAGTTCGGTTTTTTTGTTTGTTTAAAAACCCCTAAGGTATCCTATTAACACGGTTATTGTATATATATATATATATATATATATATATATATATATATATATATATATATATATATATATATATATATATATATATATATTCAAATTAGGTCACCTTATGTCTCTATCTACAGTAAAAAGTCATATAAGTTTTCAGGTCGACAAAATATGTAACGTTTTAAAATTTACTTTATGATATTGAAATAAAGAGTTTTTTTCAAGTTGAATGAACTAATGGTTTAGTAGTTCTGGACATCAAAAGAATCAAGACAAAAAAGCTCAGGGTGTACAGAGTAGGTTGAAGAAGCCTGATTTAATGGACGATACTCTATTAGAATGGAATAGGTATAAGGAGATGAGTAGCGAGTGAGGAAATACATGTTATGTGTTTCGTTTATCAGTTGAATGTACTTGTATTTCAATGTTGATATTTGAAATCATCAATCAATCATTGTTAGTTGACCACCATTAGAAACCTGGAAGCACTGGACGGCCGTTTTGTCCTGGTATAGGACTCATCAGTGGCAGTGCGCATCCACGACTCCTGCTCCTCGCAGGATCCGAACCCAGGACCTTTGGCATTGTAGGCGAACACCTTACCATCGGACCACTGGACCGGCATCCAACGGTGCTCACTAGTGACTAGCTTCGTGAGGAAATTCTCGGAGTTCTAGTTGAGAAGACGTGACCAATGGAGTTCAACCCTGTCGGGTGTAAGCAGTAACTACCAAAGACAAATGGGTGAGGTCGCGCAAAATCCCTAGATCAATCAGGGTTAGACATTAACACCGTTGGATGCCAGCCCAGTGGTCCAATGGTTAGGCGTTCGTGCATAGTACCTGCGAGGAGCAGGAGTCGTGGATGCGCACTGCCACTGATGAGTCCCATACTAGGACGAAACGGCCGTCTTTCAGTGCTTCCAGGTTTCTAATGGTGGTCTAAAATTGATCGATTCATGGTTTCAAATGTGTAAAAACGCAAATCTCTAAAACTCTGCCCCAAAATTGTCAATGTCTCATTTATTTCATTATATTTGTCTAGTCAGACAGAAGATTTGACCGAAAAAATAAACCCCGTTCAAATTTGTAAAGTACATTTAATAAAAAATGTTTTTTTTTGTGTAAATTACGTAAACTTGAATTGATTTGTCATCAAAATAAGTAAAAAAAAATTAAAATGAAAAATTGTGCATAAAGTAATTGATCATTGTTTTTCATAAAAGAATGGTTGGTTACCATGGTGAGAGAGAAAAAACACATAGGTTGAGTTGTAATCAGTAAGAATATTATATTACATAAGTAAGTGGTTGTTAGTTGAGGATTGTTTTAGTCTCTTAATTGAAATTTTCGCATCATCAATGAATCATTATTAGGCTAACATTAGATATATGAAAACGCGGAATGGTCGCATGATCCTAGTATGTGGGACTCATCGGGAGTGTACAATCATGTGCCCAGCATATGGGAATCAAACATAGGACCTTCGGTCTTGCTCGCGAATATCTAACCTATGGACTACAAAGTCCTCATCCAACGTTGTTCATGTCTAACTCAGGTTAATCTAAGGATTTTGTACAAACTCAGTGATTTTCTTCGGTAGTTACTGCCTACACCCGACACGGATGAACTTCACTCCGAGAATCTTTCAAAGCTTAAAATGATGAACAGATCACCGAATAATATCTTCAACATGGCCAGTGAGAGTAGAAGATATTCTTCGGTTACTGGTTTTCGATCATAGGTGTCTTCGAAGCATTGCTCGTATATCGGGGGACAACCGAGTGAGCAACGCTGTTATTAGGAAAAACGGGTGCTAGGTAAGAATGGCAGATCAATAGACGCAGTAGTGACACTTCATCAGTTGAGGTGATTGGGACATGTGTTGCGTATGCCCAACCACCGGCTGCCTCGTCGAGCCTTGTTTTGTAGTGTAGGAATAGGTTGGAAGAAAGTTAAGAGCGGCCAAACCAAAACATGGCAGAAATCCATGAAGTCATTGACTAGTGGACTTAGCCATGTCGGTAATTGTCGACTACCTGGTTGGGGTCCGCGAGATGATAATAATCGATGGTTAGAGACCTTGAATGACATGGCTCAAAATCGTTCGCAATGGCGCCGTTGCATTTATTCTCTGTGTTCTCTCAAATCCTAATCTTCTGGATTCTTCAACCCCTCTAGTTTCGACTCTCTAAACTTATCTCACTGAATCATACTTGTTGAATAGTATCTTCTAATCCTAACCTCACCGATTATTTCTAATTCCCTTACTACCTCTTCTACTACTATTGGATTTGAATTGACGATTACTTCTGTGTGCTGATGTGGTATGGCAACATGAACTGATGTACTTATGTACAAAGTTCTACGTTGCATCTGACTGACTGACTGATCACTGTGCTCACTATTGATTAACTTCGTAAGGAAATTTCTCTGAGTTCTAATGCGGAACCAGGACTAGTAGATTTCAATCGTGTTGGGAGTGGGTAGTTACCTCCTACAGACAATAGGTGGGGTTGCGCAATACTTTCGATTGATTAAGGGTCGAAATTAACACTGTTGGATGCCGGCTCAATAGTCTAGCTCGCAAAACGAAAGGTCCTGCGTTCATTTACCGTAAGCGCTGATAGTAGATACGTAGTTCCACCAATGAGTTCCATACTATGGAGAAACGGCCATTCAGTGCTTCCAGGTTTCAAATGGTATGTAGTGCAAGTACCATTAGGCTGTGCCCACATGACTCGTCCTAGCTTTTGGACAAACTAACCTCCTCTATCCTAGTCTTCAGTCACATGCCTTCCGACCTTATCAGTCATTCGATTATAACCTTAGTTGTTGATTTCCGAATGGTTGTGTGCGTCCATTGAATCATAGACTTATCTCAGTTATTATTCCAGTTATTCCCAATCGATATTCATTTATTTTCATGTATGCATGCAATTCTCAGTGAAGTGTGTTCTTTGGTCTACCACTCTCACCTTTCACACTGACGACTCCAAGTTGGGATTGGCCTTTTAACACATTTAGGTTAATTGTGCTATGTGTATCATGACGTGAATATTGAAAATTGTGACTTTGGTGTTGGTAGTTGATAGTTGTTTTGAGTTCTAGATATTTTTCAAACGTCGAAAAACAGCCCTTGCTTTGGTAAGCCATATCTTTACATCAGCATCAGATCCCCCCCGGTCCATTAATGGTGTTGGTCAGTTATGTAAACGTTTCCACATATTCTGAAGTTTCTCTATCATTGGTGATTTGGTTGGTACTTTCTGTGTTTTTTTTATCGAAAGATCTTGCTTCCTCTCTTGTATATGTTGATAATAATGAGAATCATAATAACGATTTTATTCGATAATTTATATGCGTGATTACAGTAAGCAATTCTCCGGATTCATTATACGATATACGAAATTCCTGTCTAGTATCTTTTTTTTTACTGAAATCACGAATCAGTGAGATGGTGGAGAAGATTGGTAGCTCAGGTGGATGATTGTGGTGGTGGTGGTGTTTGGTTCTCTGAGCTGGGTGTTTTGGTTGTGGAGCTTTCATTGTTCTTATTTTGAACAACATCATCAGCACAAACGTCAGATAGAAGTCATTGTTAGATTACTATTAGAAGCCTGGACGCATTGGGCAGCCTTTACGTCCTAGTATGCGACCCATCTACAATGCACATGCACGATTCATGCTACTAGCAAGATTTGAACCTAAAACCCTTCGGGTTCGTGCAGTCAAAACTTGTCGTCGGGTGTAGGCTGTAACTACCGAAGACAAAGGGGTGAGGTCGTGCAAAATCCCTAAACTGATCAGAGTTAGACATTAAAACCGTTGAAGGTTAGGCATTCGCGTGTAGGACCTAAGGCCCTGAATTCGAATCTTGCCAGTATCAGGAGTTATGGACGCGCATTACCACTGATGAGTCACATACCAAGACGAAATGGCCGCCTGTCAGTGCTTCCATGTTTCTAATGATGGTCTAACAATGTTTGTTTCATGATTTCACTAGTAAACAACAATCTTCATAAATCTACATGAAATATCCTTTCATATTGGGCTATCGTATTTTATTAAAATAATATTTTCTTATCGTAAAGTACATGTGAGAGTGAAAGGCAAATGTATCAAATATGGTGAGATAGACAGACGGACAGACAGAACAACAACGCAGAAGTTCGTACATAAGTACATCAGTTCATGTTGCCATACCACATCAGCACAAATACGTAACTGTCACTTCAAATCCAAGAGTGATAGCGATAACAGAAGTATTAGCAGTAATGGAGAAGATTAGGGAGCGAAGATATGATTCAAAAGTATAATTCAGTGAGATAAGGTTAGAAAGACAAAGGTAGGTGTTGAAGAATTCAGAAGATTAGAATTTCATAGAACACAAAGAGTGGATGCACCTGCTCCTTTGCAAACGATTCTGAGCCATGTCATTCAAGGTCTCTAAACATCGAATACTATCATCTGGCGGACCCCAACCAGGTAGCCTACATCTACCAACATGACTCAATCCACTTGTCAGTGACTTCATGGATTTGTGCCATGTTTTGGTTTGGTCGCCCCAACCTTTCTTCCAACCTACTTCTACACCACAAAACATAGCTCGACGGGGCAGTCTGTGGTTAGCCATACGAATCACATATCCCAACCACCTCAACTGGTGAAGTTTCACTACTTCATCTATTGATTTGCTATCCCTACCTAGAACTCGTTTCCTAACTAGAGCATTGCTTACTTGATTGTCCCATGATCCCACGAGCAATGCTTCGGAGACACCTATGATCGAAATCCAGTAACATACGAATATCTTCTACTCCGACTGGCCATGTTTCACAACCATAGAGTAGGACGGAACGAAAGCTTCAAAGGGTAACGGCCGCTAACTAGGGATCACTAGTGAACTCTGTCTTGAACGTTCTCGTTTTCACCTATTCCCTAATTCTGTTGACAGTTATGAGATATACCTTGAATCACACTGTGTGTTGATTGATTCACCTATCTTTAAGATGTTAAGTTAAAGTTTGTCTCTCAACAAGAGACGTGTTAAATGACAAACTGTACTTTAAATAAAAGCAAATTTCAACAAACCTACTTTTGTTATATAGACACCTTTTCTTTTTCTTATTCTAAAAGTAAATATTTGTCCTGATCGATAGAGTGATTGAAATTGTATATAATGAATGATATTTTTTTTAATTAAGGCAAAAATCCTGATTGATTAGGCTTTTTTCTGTGCTAATAAACATTTAATTCAGTAATATCTTAATGAGTAAATTAAAATTTATAGAGATTGTTGCGTTTTCATGGTTTAAAATTATGAATTGATTGAAGCTAGACAACTGTTAGTAAACTAGAAACATTGAATGGCTGTTTCATCTTGGTATGGGACTACTAAGAAGTACTTATTCATCATACCGCGCTAGGGAACTAAACTCAGGACCTTCGGTGTTACGTGAGACAACGTTTGACCGTACTGACCACTGAGTAAGTATTCAGTGGTGTTAACGTCTAACTTGAATCAGTCCATCACATCACGTTAGTTGATCCAGTGTGTTTGACAGACAACTGCCTCACACCTGATATAGTTCAGGGCGTGGGAGCTAAACTCAGAACCGCCGGTCTTTCGTGAGACAACGCTTGACCATATTGACCACTGAGCCAGTTTTCCAAGGGTGTTAATGACATTGCGTTACTTCATCTTGTGTGTTTGACAGACAACTGCCTCACACCTGATATAGTTCAACTCCATTGGTGGCAGCTTCTCACTAGTACAGAGAAAATTTCTTCATGAAGCTTGCCACTAGTAAGCGGATGGTTGTTATTCATGAAGAAGATTTGTAAAGTTTGTAGCACCGTTTGATGCTGACTCAGTTCACTAGTGGTTAAGTGGTCACGCTCAAAACTGGAAAGTACTGAGTTTGACTGTGGTGGTGTTTCATTCTCTGAGCTTTCATTGTTCTCCTGAACAACATCATCAGAACAAACTTCAGATAGAGAAGTGAAGTTTTCGAATTTCTCCACGTTTGACATATAGCTTTTACTGTTAACCTCGATCGTGACTGGTTGGTGTTGACCTTAAGTCTGTCGCTGTTTGCACCTTTGTTTTAATTGTATCTCCTATGTGGCACATGATTTTTCTGATTAGTTTAAAGATTGGAGCAGTGTTCGATGTGTTGATGTTGATTGCTGATTGACCTGAGTGCCATGTTTCTAAAAATTCTCTAGTGTTCTTAGTCCTTCCCCTATCCAGTATTTTCACATTATTCCAGTCGAATGTAGTATGTCCATAATTGTCCGTATGTATAGAATTATTTTCGTGGCGTTTGACTGCTAACTGGTGTTCACGTAAACTGAGTTTGATTTCCACCTGCACTGGTCATGGTGTGTACTGCTGAAGAGTCCCATAATGGGACGAAACAGCTATACAAAGCTTCCATTGTCTTATATTTCACTGTTCATGCGTTTCATACAAATTCCATAGTGTTCCCGCTCTTCCTTTCTTGATCTTCCCCCATCTTCTGCTGCCAGACATTACGCTGACACTCACGTCATATACTACTTATAAGTAGCGTGCAATACACATAAACTGTTGATAAGTGAATGATTTCAACTTGTAAGCGTTTTGTTTTAGCAAGTTAGATTGCTACGAGATGGGGTCGCTAACCCAATGCCCAACCCTACTCCTTAATCCGCAGGCTTTGAACCAAAATTAACCCTAGAAAGTATCCTGGCGGTGTTCTTCCTTACAAAAATGTATATTGTTGGGGACGTTAAAAAGCCAGAACTCATTTGATGATAAAGGTCCTCATTTTTGGATTTTATTTACAGGTTGATCAGCTGACCTTGAGATTACATTTCCCACTCGAAAAATCCTTGACTGTTATTAGTTGATGTACTATTTTAGCACGAAATGTTTGTGGCTCTCCCAAGGACGTTTCTATCATGTGTACTTGTCAACCTCATATTTTCTGAACGCTTGTAGAATACATTTTCTACGCCATATCAAGACATCTTCCTCTACTTAGTGCGGCCTTGGGTCGCTCAAATTAGAGTAGCCTATCGTGTCATTGGACCATTTATCTTCGCTCTCGTTTACCGACTAAGGTGAACTCGTAATAGCATTCAAGCATATCAATTGACGAGCATAACATACAAAACTGTATAGTTTCTCTTTTAATCTTTATTACTGACAGATATTATTGGACACTGAATGGTAAACGTATCAATTGGATCAAACCATACCAGCCAGTTAAAACAACACCAACAACAACATCACAACAAGTATTATCACAATCAATTGATACTTCATTATCAGATGAAGAGAAAAATCAATTCGCTTTGAATGATTCATATAATCTGATGATGATGAATGATGAATCAGGTTTATGGTATTTCGATGTACAAAACAAAGTGCCGAATAATGTAATAATAACTGGAACTTATCAATGTATCGCTATAAACGCGTTTGGTAAAGCTTTATCAATGCCAATGAGATTAGAAATTGCACGTAAGTGTACCAGTCGGATGGTAGATGATTACGATTATTTGAATGTTTGAATTCAAATAAACAAAGAACTTTACTTAGATATCATGAATGAATCCATTGTTAAAGCAACATTAAAAACCCAGGAGGCATTGGATGACTGTTTCGTTTTGGTATGGGGACTCATCAGCAGTGAGCATCCAAGACTCTTACGAGTAGCAGGAGCTCAATGATTTAGAGGCTAGGCCGATGCCTACTGCTGCTGAGCCCCGTATCAAGACGAAACAGTTGTCAGGTGATTCCAGGTTTCTAATGATGCTCCAACAATAATTCATTCATGACGTCCAAATAAAACTACCATCTCCATCAGACTGTAATTCAAAGTCAAAGAGCTATACAGTCTGAGATTACTAAAGCATTACGTAACAAAAATATTTCGAAAAGTCAGCTGGCATCCTCTTCTTCGTATTCATTATTTATTTTTATTTTTATTAGTGTATGTTTAACATATCGCTAAATGTTCTTTGACATTGAATTCTTGAAAGTGCTGTCTATTTTTACGTTTTCTTATTAATAAATTGTATGTGTTGTGGGGTTGTTGTGAAGATTATTAAGTTTCATTTGTAACCATGAATCGACCAATGATAGACCACCATTAGAATCCTGGAAGCACTGGACGGGCGTTTCGTCCTGGTAAGGGACTCCTCGGCAGTGCGCATCCACGACTCCTGCACCCCGCAGGATTCGAACCCAGGACCTTCGGTATTGTGCGCGAACGCCCTAACCGTTAGACCACTGAGCCGGTACCTGACGGCGTTGTTAATGTCTAACTTGATCAAATTCACGGAGTTGCGCAACCTCATACACTGTATACATCCGGATAGGTTTGAACTTAACTGGTCACGACTTCCCACTAGAACTCGGAGATTTTGATTTTCTCAACTTCTCTTTACTATAAATTACACACTGAAATCATCAATCAATCATTGTTAGACCATCTTTAGAAATCTGAAAGCACCAAACGGCAGTCAAGTCCTGGTATAGTACTCATCATCAGTAAGCATCCAAGACTCCTGCTACTCGCAGGATTCCAAACCAGGACCTCCGGTCTTGCGTGCAAACACTTGGCCTCTGGACCACTAAACCGGCATTCACTGGTGTTGATTTCTAACTCTGATTAATCTAAGGATTTTGCGCGACCCCATCCATTTGTCTTCGGTAGTTACTGCCTACACCTGACAGTTCTGAATCCCACTGGTCACATCTTCTCACCAGAACTCCGAGAACTTCCTCTCAAAGCTAGTCACTAATGTGCACATTGTGCGATTTTGTCAATTAGAGTTTTGGAGACCAGTGTTTCAACACGTTGAAATTATCAATCAACAATGATTGATTGAACGGCTGTCTGTTAGTACGTTCAGGTTTCTAATGGTAGTCAAACAATGACTGTTTGCTGATCTCCATAAGTCGAATTGATAAATTCGTCGAAATCATAAACCAAACATTATTAGAACACCATCGGAAATATGGGAGCATAAGATGGCTGTTTCATTCTGGTGTTCTAGTGCGATGCCTTGACCGGTGGAGTCCAACCCTATTGGGTGTAGGTAAGTATCTTACGAACACAATAGGCAAGGTTGTGCAAAACATTTGACTGATCAGAGTTAGACATGAATACCGTCGGATTTCAATGTTCATTTCAGTAGTCTGCTATGCTTTAAAAATGTACAACTTACACAATTTTCTTGATATTTATTTCAAGCTTTACATAAATATGTATTGATTTATTGGATCGATTCGATCATGTTGCACTACTATACAGGTATCATCTATGTCGTATCATTTGACCTTCATCAAAAAAATACTGTTAACCTTTTGAAATGATGTAATCATTTACTGAGTTATCAAAAAGTTGATCTCATGTGTTATGTACGCTTTGATAAAAGCAAGTTTTGAGTTTGTTTGTTAAAAATGTATGACATCATGATTACTTCATGTGTACTTTTAGCATGGATCATGCATGTAGGATCAATAAGATGACTCATTGTCAAATGTGACGTAATCTACAAATCTTCAACTTTGAATACGTGATAAATCATTGTTTGTTTTACTGCTGTGGCCGTTTGTCATAATTTTTCACTATAGAGTTACGGAGATTGTTGAGGTTTCATTGATATTAGGAACGATTCATTGTTAGACCATCATTAGAAACCCACAAGCACTTGAGAGTTGTCTCGTTCTAGTGTTCGGCCTGTCAGTAGTGCTTATCCACGATTCCACGAACCCACGACCTTTAGTCTGGCTCACAAACGCTTAAGCTCTAGACCATTGATATCGATTTCTAACCTTAATCAATCTCTGATATTGCGCGACCTCACCCCTCAGTCATTAACTGAACTGATTTTATGAAAATTGGTTTTATACATCAGTTGTATTCTCCATAAATTTATTTGTACTGAGTAAGTGATTACCTCGATGTTCACTGTTCATGTGAGTTGTGATTCATTGGGGGAAAAAAGCTGGCGAAAACCATCAGTTCATGAAGTCACATACTGCTGATCTAAACCATGTTCAATGGTTGTAAACTCATGGATACATCGCGAAAGATTGATCACAGCTTAGATGCTCTCATATTTTTTAGGTTCTTTTCAATCTTGAGGAGATTGTTGAGTCCCCGAAAAATCCCTGATACTGTCAAGAGTGGAAAGAGTTAACTCCCTCTCTGCAAATGGTCTTTCATTACACTGTGTATATTAGCCACTCCCAAACAAGTCCTACTCACTACCTTCTCGTCGCGAAGTTGTTGTTTACGTAATCGAATGTCCGACCAAGGACCCACTTAGAGGTGGTTTGCAAACCTCTCATTCCAAAGTAATGTTACACATCAACTCCACAATCGTGATGAAATGAATAATATATCAACCTGCTGTTTGTCATCAATTACCATCTGACTGCATCTCACAACGTCACTCTATTGTGTTGTGGATTGGACATTCGGGTGAAAGGTTAGATTAGTGTTCCTTTGAGAAAACCACCTATTTTTTTGTTTCGGCCGCTTTTTTCTCCTTTTCAAATTTATTTTATTAGATTCTACTTCTTGAATAATATCTTCGAATCCTATGCTTCACCAGTATCGCTAATACTTCTACTACCTCTACTACTATGCGATTTGAAGTGACATTTCCATCTATCTGTGCTAATATGATATGACTACTGGAATTGATCTACATAGATTACAAGTTCTATATCGTACCTAACTGAATGACTGACTGATTTCTGTTTGGACGTCCGGGAACTATCTTAGCCTACTCACAATGGTTAGAGTTTCAACACAAATGTTATTTTCTCCTGGATCTCTTGCAATTCTATGGCCTTTAACATCTTGTCGTACTTATGTCCATGGCAGTCAGGGGTAATGAATATATTTTTGCCAAGTTCCACGTTGATAATAACTAACTGATTTTACTCCATCTACAGTAATAACGAATCTGGGTTCAATAGTCTTGGATGTGAGACAGTTATCCAATGTCTATCAAAGTGAAACCAATACATCGCTGAATACTGAATCAGTTGTCTAAAAGTGAAGAAGTCATGTTTTCGATTCCTTGGGACAAGGTCATGGGTGAATAATCTTTTTCGGGTTAGCGTTTTTTTCAGAGAGTTGGAACTGGAAACAGATGTGAAAAGAACGAGTAGGAATTGGGTAGAATTGAGAAGGAAGGTTTACGACAGATGAGATTAGAGAATTACGGCCTATGACCGATGCTCTATTAAGCGGTAACAGACACAAGTAAGTAAGAAAGTGCATAAGTGCATAAGTAAGTAAGCAAGTATGTATGTAAGTAAGTAAGTAATCAAGTAATTAAGTAAGTAAGTAGGTAAGTAAGTAAGTAAGTAAGTAAGTAAGTAAGTGAGTAATCAAGTAAGTGCATGCGTGCATAAGTAAGTAAGTAAGTGAGCAAGTAAGTAAGCAAGTAAGTGCATGCGTGCATAAGTAAGTAAGTAAGTAAGTAAGTAAGTAAGTAAGTAAGTAAGCAAGCAAGGGTCATGGATGCAAAGTTCTACATTCAGACGAAACATTTGTTCAAAAAATTTGTCTTATCATCTTGTTTCTTACTAACATTTTCTTCTTTTAAAAAAATTTAAATTTTTCCTCACTAGGCATTGGAACATTTCATGATCTTAATGCAAAAACCATTTTAATTAAACCAAATGAAACAAACATTTTAAATTGTTCCACTACAAATAGTATACCAACAGCAAAAATTCAATGGATGGTAAAAAATGATGAAGATGGTTTTATGAATTTTGTACATGAAGATGAAAATCACATGATGGATGATAATGGTAAGTTTCTAATGCATTTTTTACGGTATGAAAATATATTTCATGATATAATGTTGGCTGTGTTTCCATTTTGAAATGGTTAATCAATCCTTGTTAGATGAACATCGTAGCTGCTACCTTGACGTGGTGGTCGGGATTGCCTATCGTCATGACCCAGCCGAGCTATACTGGCTGAAACATTTGTTTCTGAAGGTTCTACCATGTCAGGCAGGTCGATTGGAGAACGATGAGACTAAAAGCAGCTGCTACTCAAGGTCTGGGGGCGGATTTGTACTGCGGATTCACTGTAGAGGGGTGTGACAGCAGTAAGGTGTTTCCCTCGGACAACCAGCATCTGCAGCGATGCTGACTTCTCACATGGAAGGAAGGGGTTAGAAAAGGTCGACCCTAAAAATGATGTCACACCTTACCCTACCTCACGGATTTCCGTCTCCGACGGTAAGGGTGCCCACTAAGGGCTTTTAAGAGCGGAGCTAATACTCAAAAACCTTTCATTAAAAGGCCGTGCATGATCGGCCTCAAGCAGTTGTCCCTTGGGCTCTGCAGTCATGCTCTCAGGTAGTTAAGACCGACACCAGTCTATCTTCTTTTTCACGTCCCTCAAGAAACACCGTTCCACGGTGTGAGCAGCCGGGAAGTGACAATTGCCCTCACACCCGTAACAGCACACGAGACCAAACTGGTCAAAATCAAATCCTTCCTACACCCGCTATCGGAAGCACTGGATGGCCGTTTCGCTCGACTTACCAGCAGTGAGCACTCACGACCCTCGACTGCGGGCATCAAACCAAGAACCTTTCGTCTCGCGTGTGAACGCCTAATCTCTAGATCACTAAGTCAGCATGTCTAAGGCGTTTGCAACACCTCACCCAATATGTTCGGTAGGTAATAGCCTCACACTCGACATGGTTGAACTCCACTAGTGCATAGAGATAGACAGTAGCTAGCAATGGAAGCCATGCTACATGTTTCGGCTCATCTCGGACACTTCAGCTGGATGCTCCTTCATTCTTAGAGTTGATGCTTATTATGAGACTTTGACCTATTTGGTTATCCATTTAGGCACTGAGTCCAGTTAACCCATTGTTTGACTTCAACTAAGGTACAGGTAGATCTAATTGATAAGTTCTGAATAGGATTCATTCCTGAGTTTGTTACTAATAATCATAGTCCATTTACTACATGTTAGTTAGTACATTTAGTTCTCAGATAAATGTATTAACCTATTTGTGAACTCTTCATCAGTGTTCATTTAAGATCGAACTAAGCATTGAACTGAAAACATCTTTTTTATCGACTTTCTATTTGAGTTGTGATCATCTCTGTCGTTAGTGAGTTAGATATCACAAACTCTACTCATAAATATCAAGTGAGTAGTCCAGATCTGTCCGTCCGTAGTTTGAGTATACAGTAGGACAAGTTTTTTTTTTAAAAACAAGAAGACATTGGACAAGTTTCGCTTAGAAAAAATATTCGCTTTCTTCTGAATAATTAGTTTTGAATAACAAACACTTCAGCATTCAAAATGATATCGACCTTGAGAGCCTTCAATCACTTACTTACATACTTACATACTTACTTACGCCTGTTACCCCCAATGGAGCATAGGCCGCCCACCAGTTTTCTCCAACCAACTCTGTCTTGGGCTTCTCTCTCCAGTTCTGTCCAATTTTTGTTCATTCTTCTCATATCTTTCTCTATTTCTCGGCGTAATGTGTTCCTTGGACTTCCTCTTTTACTTTCATCCTGAGGGTTCTAAGTGAGGGCTTGTCTTGTCACGCAGTTGGGTGCTTCCCGCAATGTGTGTCCTATCCACCAACTCCACAGCTTCTTCCTGATTTCCTCCTCCATTGGAATCTGGTTTGTTCTCTCCCACAGTACATTATTGCTGATCGTGTCTGGCCAACGAATACGAAGTATTTTGCGTAGACATCTGTCCATAAATACTTGTATCTTCTGGATGATGGCTTTGGTAGTTCTCCAATTTACCGCTCCATACAGTACAACTGTCTTGACATTTGTATTGAAAATCCTGATTTTGGTTTTGTTTGAAAGTTGTTTGGAGTTCCAGATATTTTTCAACTGTACATTTAATCAATTACTTTTAAAATAATTACTTACTTACTTACTTTTGCGTGTCATCGCTAATTGAGCATAGGCCATCGATCAACACTCTTTAACCCTACTCTATCCTAGTCCTTTCTTACAAGTTCTACTCAACTGTTGTACATTCTTTTCATGGCTACTTTCCATTCTGAGCGTAATACGTTCTTTGGTCTTCCTCTTTTCCATTGGCCTCTAGGATTCGAAGTGAGAGCTTGTCTTATGTCACAGTTGGATGCTTTCCTCAATGTTTCTAATATAACAATAGAATGAAAAAAGTTTATTTATATCACTTT
>OX103976.1:4086488-4137417 GCA_944470395.2 Schistosoma turkestanicum | reverse complement strand
TCCTCATCTGTGTTCTCCTTCACTACAATAATATAAAATCGATTACCTGTTTAGTCATAGTATACAACGCGGGGGATAAAAAGGCATCCAATACTTAAGCTAAACATGATCTTCAACAAAAGATGGAATAAGTAGTCTACTTAGTGTAGATATATTTTACTAACAAAATGTATACACCTTATCCTCAAACTTCTATTTATAAGACAGCAGGTTATTGACTGTGATAGCTCCGTACATCTAGATTTGAAACTACTTATAAGCCATGTTATAAGTAATATAAACCACATCAGTAAGAGTTAAGAAGCTAAACACATTAGCATATATCATCATATCTAAATATTTATTTATGCTTTCTCTTCTTTGAATAAGTAGTCGTGAAGTAATTTACCCAAAACTGATAATGTTTAATAAAGTATATCCAACCGAAATCAATTCATACCGATTGTACTGAAAAAAGGTTTTGAAAATTGTTAAGTTACTTTTAAGTCATGCATTGATCAATGTTGGGTCACCATTACAAAACCTAGGAGCACTGTATGGCCATTTTGTCCTGGTATGGGACTCGCTGGGGAGTCGTGAATGCGCACTGCCATTGATTTTGAAAGGATTTGATTGTGACCAATTTGGTCTCGTGTGCTTTTATGGTTGTGCGGGTGTATGTTACTTCCCGGTTGCCCACATCGTAGAAGAGCTCTCGTTGTCAGAAGGAGCATTGGCCCTGGAGGATCTACAGGAGGAATTGACTGCTTCACTTGTCTCGGGAGTCACATCAGTGCTGATGATCTGGTGACTGACGAAATCTCAGCACGAATATAGAAGGCTCGATTGGCTTTTGCCAAACTGCGTCACTTATGGCGTAGGCGAGATATCCGTTCGCTGAATAAAGGACGAGTGGACTGAGCAGCAGTTCGCTCTGTCCTACTATATGGCTGCGAAACATGGCCAGTCAGAAAAGAAGATAATCGTATGTTACTGGTTTTCCATCATAGGTGTCTCCGAGGTATTGCTCGTGTATCCTGGGACAATCAAGTAAGCAATGATGTATTTAGGAAACGGGTACCAAGTTAGGGTGTGGCAGGCCAATAGATGAAGTATTGAAACTTCATCCGTTTAGGTGGTTAGGACATGTGTTGCGTATGCCTACTCACTGAGTGACTTTTAGACAATCTATGTTTTGTGGTATAGTAGTATAATGGAAGAAAGTTAGAAGCGGCCAAACCAAAACATGGCGCAAATCCAAGAAGTCACTAACAGGTGAACTAAGTCATGTTAGTAGGTGTAGACTACCTGGTTGACTAAACTAACTGATGGTTAGGGAGCATGAATGACATGGCTCGAAACTGTTTGCAGTGTCACAGGTGCATTCATTCATTTTTTTCTCTCGAATTCTAACCTTCTGAGTTCCTCATCATTTTTATTTATTTCGTTTCAAGTTTATTTCTCTAGATTCTTCTCCGTCTTGAATAATATCGTCAAACCCTAAAATTTCCGATTACTGCTAATAATTCTACTATCTCTAGCATTATAGCATTTGAAGTAACAATTGCCTCTCTATGCTAATGTGGTATGATAACTTGAACTAATGTATGTACGTGAGTACAACGTTTTATTTTGTTGTTGTTGAATGACTCAATGACTGACTGACTGCCATTGATGAGTCCCATAACAGGACGAAACGGCCTCCTATTGCTTTCGGTTTCCTAATGGTGGCTTAACAATTGACTGACGATTCACCATTTTTAAATTTGTTACAATCAACTCACTTTCAACTGTGACATTGAATACAATCTGTGAATTCGATGATGAAGATAATGGCGCGAAATAATCCATATTCATTACACTGCAACGATAACTGCCATGATTAATCATTTGAACATTGGGAATGTACAATTCCATGCCATGATTTTTCAATCGAATTCCATAGTTTTCTGGTAGCTATTAAATTAAATGAGAAGTGAGTTAAAAACAATATGAACATAGCAGGTTTATCAAACACTTGTAAGTTTTTTTCTAATTTGACGTAGATAATCAGCGTTAACTAGGAAGTGATTCATAATTATAGCATTTGAATATATAACTCTTGAGAATTGTGTATCCAAGAATTTGACGATACGCGAACAACCCTGCAGAAAACTGAACTGATGTCGAACCTCCAGTCAATCTGTGATATAAAGTGACATTCTTGCATTACTCTAAGTGAACATATCTATCGCATATTCAATAACGGCCAAAATGTTTTCTTCTGACCAGTTGATTTATATTGAAATTGTGTATCAATTGGCGTTAGACTGCCATTAGAAATCTGGAAGCACTAGAGTGTCGTTTCTTCTTAGTGTGAGACTCATCAGCAGTGTATACTACGAGCAGGAATCCAACCAAGTACCTTTGGTCTTGTACGCGGACGCTTAACCCTTAGACTCCATACTGATCTGGCATTACGTTTGCCTTTCCAAAATTAAGCAATGTAGCATTATTCTCTAACACTGGTTACTAATTACCCCAGTACCTTTCACATTGATTTAACTCCATATCTTTGTAACTAGTTCATAAAAAAACGATAAGGGATTCCTCTTTTGAATCGATTGATGATATGACCAATATGATCAATACTCGATTGAGACGCTTAGAATCTCTTTATTTTGACTTATTCTACAACTTTTCTTATTTATAATTAGTAATCTTTCATTTCAAATTTATAGTGCATTCAGGTAATCCCTCAATAACGTAAATATCTGTGTGGTGGAGATTCGTCCTCTGAGCTGAATGTTTTGCTTGTGGAGCTTTTATTGTTCTTCTGCATAATATAATCGTCACAAATTGCAGATAGAAGAAGCAACTTTACGTTAAATAGGTATATATTATAAGTGTGTAGTTCATTGTGCCTTATTGTCACAGTATATCATGAGAAAAACTGGAGCGCGTCCGGATTAAATGCCATTTCTAAGCCTGGATGAAGTAGGACGGTTGGACATGAGGTAGACAATCTCATTCAGTAAAGAACCAACTTGTTAAAACAGTTACAACCACAACAAATAATTCGAGCCATTGGAACTCGGCCCTGAGAGATGGGAGGTCTTCATTTACAAGAGCCGTCACATCTTACGATGAAAGCCGGGTTTCCTGAACAGTCACAAGGCCGATGCCTCTTCTAACAACCAGAACAATCATTAGGATCGGGCATAAAACTGGAAAGGAAGTCGCTGGATAGAATAAGGTTGGAGAATGCTGGTAGGTGGCCTTTACTCCACGAGGGATAACAGGTGTAAGTAAGTAAGTAAGTGCATAAAAGAATAAGCAAGTGCATAAGTAAGTAAGTAAGCAAGTAAGCAAGTAAGGAAATAAGTAAGTAAGTAAAAAGTTAATTAAGTGAGTAAGTGAGTAAGTAAGTAAGTAAGTAAGTAAGTAAGTAAGTAAGTAAGTAAGTAAGTAAGTAAGTAAGTAAGTAAGTAAGTAAGTAAGTAAGTAAGTAAGTGCATAAGTAAGTAAGTAAGTAAGTAAGTAAGTAAGTAAGTAAGTAAGTAAGTAAGTAAGTAAGTAAGTAAGTAAGTAAGTAAGTAAGTAAGTAAGTAAGTAATTAAGTAAGTAAGCAAGCAAGTAAGTAGTTGCACAAGTACCTTAGTGTGGAGAAACAGGCATTGAAATGACTGACTATTAATTACTATGATGTCATTTCCCTGAATTGATTTCCTACTTCAGGACTCATTCAGTTTGATTCTCTATTTTTGATTACACAATTACCTTATTACACATTTGAAACCATCACCATTAGGAGAAACCTTGAGGCACTGGACGGCCGTTTCGTCCTGGTATGGGACTCATTAGCAGTGCGCATCCATGACTCGTGCTTCGTTGGATGCCAGACTAGTGGTCCGACGGTTAGGTGTTCGCTCACAATACCGAATGTCACGGGTTGGAATCCTGAAAGGTTCAGGTGTCGTGGATGCGCACTGCCACTGATGAGTCCCATACCAGGACGAAACGGCTGTCTGTCAGTGCTTCCAGGTTTCTTATAATGGTGTTCTGTCTAACAATGATTGATTGATGATTTCAAATGTGTAAAAAAACACAAACCTCCAAAACTCTTCCTGAAACTAAGTTACATTACTAATTTCTTTTACATAAGAAGGCATTTACTACAACCAACTTGTACAAATTAAACTTTCCTATTATTTGAATTTTATCTTTGTAAAGTACAATTCATTAACTTAATGAATAAGAAAAAAATTGTCATTGAATCAAAACGATTCAATTGACCAAATTTTTACAAAATTTTCCGGGTATTATAGAGATGATTTGATTTGATTTGTCACATTCATACTTCTTCTCAATAGGCTAAACTAACTAATTGTCAGTTAAGTGACTGAATAAAGAAACAAATGTCTCGAATCAATTCCGATAAACTGGGGAAAAAAGTTCATGCTATTGATTTGAGTGATATAATCACTCATTAGGAATGGTACTTATGTTAACACTTATTGAATTCTCGTTTTTTTCCCTTCTCTTTAGTGATTTCATTGTACTCGGGAAATAATTTTTTGATTTTGGTGTAAGTTTGACTACAAGTCGGTTGAATAATAATAACAAGGGAGTACTACGTGTTTCATTTATAAGTGGATGTAAAAAGCCAACATCTTTTCCTTCGACTATATTCATTGGAGTGTTATATGAATGTGTTTGCTACCGTTAAAAGGGAATTTTTATTTCTAATGAGAAAAGCTGAAATAAAGTTTTTTACAAGAAAAATTAGTTGAGTTTATATAGATAACTATCAATCAACGTCGAAGTTAGAATTTTCAATAGAAATGACTAGACAGTTCATCTGTATGGTGGTGGAAAGTTAGAGAACCACGTAGGAGACGTCATACAGAAGATACAAGTGTTCATTAACAGTTGTCTACACAAGATACTCGGAATCCGTGGGCTTGAAAGTACCAGCAGCAACCTGCTGTGAGAGCGATATACTCATCTCTAGCTTACTTACTTACTTACTTACTTACGCCTGTTATCCCCAATGGAGCATAGGCCGCTCACCAGTTTTCTCCAACCAACTCTGTCCTGGACTTCCCTTTCCAGTTTTGTCCAATTTCGGTTCATTCCTCTCATATCTTTCTCTATTTCTCGAAGTAATGTGTTCCTTGGCCTTCCTCTTTTCCTTTTGCCTTGAGGGTTCCATGTGAGAGCTTGTCTTGTGACGCAGTTAGGTGCTTTTCGTAGTGTGTGTCCTAGGCATGCTTAAAACTATTACGGGTTCACCTTAGTCGAATAACGAGAACAAAACAATGAACCAGAGTCCAGGTAGGTTACTCTGATCGGATTGTCCCAATTGTACCAGCAAGAAGTCTTGATATAGCGTAGAAAGTGTATTCGAAAAAGGAGAGCTGTCCGTCTCTACATTGAAGGATGAGTTTAATGTGCAGTGATTTATGCTTGTGAAACACAATCCTTAACAATCGAGAGTACTCGTCGCTTACTAGTACTCAACCACAACTATCTTTGAAGTATCGTTCGGGCACTTAAAAACCATCGAGTAATCCACGCCTACGTTAAGAACAGGGTACTAGGTAAAGATGGCAAGTCGACGGATAACGTAGTAAATCTCTATCAGCTGAGATGGTTGGGACATATGTTGCGTATGGTCAACCACAATTTTAATTGGTGTAAGAGCAGATTAGAAGAAAGTTAGGAGAGTTAAAAGTTAAACATGGGACCGGTTTATCTGGTTATTAACATTTGGACTGAGCTATGGCTGGAGATATAGACTACATGGTTGAAGTTAGCATAATTATCGTAATCAACAGTTGACGACTTCAAATTGGATAGTTCAAAATCATTTGCATTGGGGCACGTACATCCGTTCTTCCTCTTCCGTCAAATTCTCGGATTCTGAATTCAGCATAATTTTTCAACTTCATTGATTTATACTTCAATTGTATCTTCGAAGTCCAATCTTCTCCGTTACTACTCATATAGTACTTTGTGGTCTACACTATCAGTCTCATCTCTTTGTGTTAACGAGATTTGGTAACTGGAACTTGTTGTGCTCTTCAGTTGATATGCTTCAAACTATTACGAGTTCAAATTAGTCGGTAAACGAGAGTGAAGACAGATGATCCAGTGACATGATTGGCTGCTCTAATCCAAGCGTCCAAATGCCTCACTAAGTAGGGCAAGAAGTCATGAAAAGACGTAGGAAGTGTAGTCTACAAGCAACCAGAAAATACGAGGTCGATAAGCACACAAATCGAGTTAATTTATACATGATAGAAACCTCCTTTGGAGAGCCACAAAAATAGTGTACTAAAACAATGCATCAACCAATAACAGTGAAGGATTTTCCGAGTTGGAAATGTAATCTCAAGGTCAACTGATCGGCTCATGCGCAAAACCCCAAAATCCAAAATGAAGATCTTTATCAAGTAGGTTCTGAGGATCTAACTTCCCCAACAGAACTGGTGTATTTATATGCCAGATACTACATCGCAAATGACTGACAAATCCCTCTATGCTCATCTTAACCATGTGCTTACTAGTGATCAGCTTCAATATGTAATTCCAGGAGTTCTAATGAGGGGTCGTAATCAATAAGGTTCAATCATGTCGAATATGAAAGCTTTATCCAAGACTGGCAATCGACAAGGTTAGTTCATAATCACGAATCAATTGAACGTAGCCATATACAATATTAGACACAGGTTCAGTGGTCTTCAGATAAAGCATTCTTACACGAGACGGGAAAATACGAAATATTGAACACAAATTAAAAATGGAGATCCGTTACTAATCCTATCCTATCGAATATTCAATACAATATCATGACAAATCCTAAATAGACATTTTTTTGAAACCATGAGTCGATCAATGTTAGACCACCATTAGAAACCTGGAAGTACTGGACGGTCGTTTCGTCCTGGTGTGTGTTACAAAAAAACTTAACAATCTTCACAACAACCCCGTAATGCAAATTACCCGTGCTCACTAGAGACTAGCTTCGTGAGGGATCTCCGAGTTCTAGTGGGAAGACGTGACCAGTGAAGTTCAACCTGTTCGGGTGTAGAGAGTAACTACCGAAGACTGTGTATGAGGTTGCGCAACTCCGTGAATTGATCAAGTTAGACATTAACACCGTTAGATACCGGCTCAGTGTTCCGATGGTTAGGCGTTCGCCTACTATACCGAAGGTCCTGGGTTCGAATCCTGCGGGGTGCAGGAGTCGTGGATGCGCACTGCGGAGAAGTCCCATACCGGGACGAGACGGCCGTCTTTCAGTGCTTCCAGGTTTCTGATTGCGGTCTAACATTGATCATTCATGGTTTCAAAAAAACCTAAAAATCTTCAAAACAACCTCCTAAATAGACTGAAAGTTGCATCCCGAAACTTACTACTTACTAAATATTAAATAAACTAAATTATCTATTGAAATCGAGAATCCGTCAATGTTAGACTGAAATTATAAACCTGAAAGCACTACACGACCGATTCGTTCTAGTATGCGACTCATCAGTAGTGTTTGGAAACTCGATCCCCACTCGCTTGAATCCAACCTAGGACCTTACGTCTCGTGCGCAGACCACTGACCCGACATCCAACGGTGTTTATGTCTAAATTAATTCAAACCAAGGTATTGCTCGACCTCAGTTACTGTTTTCGGTAGGTAAGTGCGTATACTCTCTCATGAAGGTCGTGAATGAGTACTGCTGACAAGTCCTATACAATGACGAAACCTCTGTTCAGTGCTTTCAAGTTTCTAATAACGGTCTAACATTGATCGCGATTCATGATTTCAATGAAACTCAACAATCTTCACTACTCTATAAACAAAAATCTTAAAATATTCATATAAAAAAGAGACTGAACACAGCTACAAGTGAGAAACAGGACACGTGTTTCGTCCCATTCGGGAACTCATCAGCTGAATGCCTATACCTGGTACATCTCAGAGTTAATGTTCAACACATGAACATCGCGATAATCCAAATCATTTTTAAAATCGGAATAAACTACATTTTTAACACCAACAAAAAAAACAGTAAACTTTACCAAATTCACATTTCTATATTGATAATCATGATTGATATTTGACAGTAATGCTTCTTGGTCTGACATAAATTCCCAATGAATTTTTGGTAAAGGAGAATTACCATGTATAATACATTTTAATGATAATGATTCATTCAGTAAAACAATTTGTTTTAATGCTGAATGATATACAATGTTCAAGGGATTTTCAACAATTGGCAATAAATTTGATGATGTCCATTGTAATTTCATTTCGGGACCAATTTTCATTGTATGCAAAATGGCATTATTAATGACACATGTATAAGTGAGATTTTTTTGAATAGTTGAATAATTTGCATTTAATAAGTATAAATTACCTGTGAAATAGAAAAAAAAGTGAGAGATAGACCGAAGAGAACTAATGTAAGTATGATGATAATTTTATTTGAATCGGATACATGTTGCACAAGTTTGTGGTGTGAGCTACTTATAAGTAGTGCATGACGTGAGTGTCAACGTAATGTCTGGCAGCAGAAGATGGGGGAAGATCAACAAGAAAGGAAGAGTTAGAACACAATGGAATTTGTATGAAACGCATGAATAATGAGTGACAATGGATTGATGTTTTGCAACAGGAACAGTCAGTGCAGTTCGATATGATGAACCGATAATTTGCAAATGAACGATTTACGATATGGTTTTCATATTTTACTGAGTGACTCTGTAATTTTCGTTAAATTCGATTCGTTTGTCTCACCTGTGTCCTCCTTCACTACAAGTTGATTAGTCAGCTACAATGACATAGAAACATTAACAGTAATGCAATGACGATCGAACCTACGAATCCGCTCTTTCCTTAAAGGGCCATGTTACATCGCGGTACATTAGGATGAAGTGAACTGCTTGCTGCACAGTAAACTCGTCCTTTTGGCTATTAGATGGATATCTTGACTACTTCTTCATAAATGAGAAAAGTAAATCAAACCTTCTATATACTTGTTGAAATTTCGTCAGAAACCAGGCTATTAGGACTGATGAGAATCTTAAGATAAGTGAAGTAGTCAACTCTTTATACTACTTCACTCTATATAACTAGTTTAGGCGTCAATGCAAGCCAGTCAATCGTTAAGCAACATTTTGCATTTTGAAGTGGGAGAATCGAATCCCAAACATGCTTGCATTGTTACTTAAGCTGTTTGGAAGATTGTGCATTCTTTCAGCATGTTTGATATTGCCTGAAACTATTACTAGTTCACCTTAGTCGGTAAACGAGAGCGAAGGCAAATGAACCACTAACACGATAGGCAATTCTAATCCGAACGTCCCAGGGCCCCGCAAAGTAGAGGGAGAAATCTTGACAAAACGTAGAAAGGGCATCCTAGAAGCACCTAGGAAATATGAGATTCACAAGCAAACAAATCGAGCTTATTCATACATGATAGAAACGTTCTTGGGAGAGCCACGAAAATAGTGTACTAAAATAATACATCAGCCAATAACAGCCAAGGATGGGAAATGCGATCTCAAGGTTAACTGATCAACCCATGATCGTAAACTTAAAATCCAAAATAAGGACCTTTATCAAGCGAGTTCTGAAAATCTAACGACCCTAATACTAACATAAAAATAAAAACTGCTCAGACATGTTTAATCTCATATAGCCTGAGACACTCAGAATTAGTAATTAGTTTATACCTAAACAGTTTATCAGTGTGTTTTTGGAGCCACAAAACAAACATGGGTTAAGTTTAGATTTTCATTTTAATCACAGATCAGTCAGTGTGTGAGGTCACCTCCGAAAACCTAGAAGTACTGGGTAACCGTTTTGTCATCGCATTCACGATCTCACAGGTAGGAGCTTAGGTTTCGGACATAAATGCTTAAACTTTACACCACTGGGTTAATAACATTCAACTGTACTAATTATTGGGAAAATTTGAATCAGTTAACGATTTTGTCCGACCCATCATCCATTAATTTCTATGATTAACTGTAACACACCTAACAAGGTTGAACACCACTGGTCATGTCTATTCAGTACTTTTTGAATTTTTAATATTGGTCTACGATTGATTGATTTATGATTTAAATAAATCTCATCAATCTTCACACACATTAAAAACCTGCCCTCCAATGTGACAGATAATATTTCCCTCTCCACATAGAAAATAGACAGATATTGACTAGTAATAGAATAAAAACGTACTTCATTATATCCTCCTATCCTAAATGTACTCACAATTTCCAGTATTGATAATTCTCTCATTTCAACTTAAACTCTTTAGTAATCAATCAATCAATCAATCATTTGACAAACGTTGGACACTGAATAATACCAAAAAAAGAACACTTTGATCATAATAAAATCACATTAAAACTAATGAAATGATGTTGTAGTGTGGTGTAAGCTACTTATAAGTAGTATATGACGTGGGTGTCAACGTAATGTCTGGCAGCAGAAGATGGGGGGAAAGATCAAGAAAGGAAGAGTTAGAAGAACACAATGGAATTTGTATGAAACGCATGAATAGTGAGTGACAATGGACTGATGTTTTGCAAATTAACGATTTATGATATGGTTTTCCGATTTTACTGAGTAACTCTGTAATTTTCGTTAAATTCGATTCGGCTGCCCTACCTGTGTTCTAGTTCACAACATTTGATGTCGCCGCCTGCTCGAAGGAAGGAGCTCCCGTGGCCGAAGGAGTTGGAGGACGGAGATTTGCGTAGGTTCCTGGAGGAGTTTGAGGCTGCGATTGAGCTGGTGGGTGTGAAGGGGCCTGTGGCGGAGTTGGTGGTGCTGGAGACACTGCAGGGAGGTAAGGCGAAGGCGGTATACGAAAGCCTGGACGATGCCGCCGGGAAGACGGCGTGGGAGACGGTCACCGGGCGGCTGATGACGGAGTTCGACAGTCCGGTGGACAGGGAGGAGGCTCCGCAGAGGTTCCGGTTGGCGAGGCTGTCGGCTGATGGTGACCCGTCGGTGCTGGCTGTTTAGCTTACGATGTTGCTGCGCCTTACGCTGCCAAGTATGGATGGGGAGTCAGGAGCACAGTTGTTGGCGTCGCAATTTATCGAGAGCGTGCCTCCCGCCGTGTCCCAGCAGCGGGAACTAGTATACGCTACAAGCCACACCTATGTTCTCCTTCACTACAGTAGTTTGTGATATAAATTGTAGTGTATGAGCTTGAATCATCATCATTTCTGCGAGTTATCGACATTCCCATGTACATACTACTGTGGTGTAAGCTACTTATAAGTAGTATATGACGTCAGTGTCAACGTAATGTCTGGCAGCAGAAGATGGGGAAAGATCAAGAAAGGAAGAGTTAGAAGAACACAATGGAATTTGTATGAAACGCATGAATAGTGAGTGACAATGGATTGATGTTTTGCAACAGGAACAGTCAGTGCAGTTCGATATGATGAACCGATAATTTGCAAATGAACGATTTACGATATGGTTTTCCTATTTTATACTGAGTAACTCTGTAATTTTCGTTAAATGCGATTCGGTTGTCCCACCTGTGTTCTCTCCTTCACTACAACTACTACTTATATACACACATATAAGTATGCGAATGTTTTGTTTGAGAAAGTGGGGGAGAAACAATCGAAACAAACCCGAACCGACATCATGAATTGATACTTAATTGTTGTTGATGAGGAGAAGAGGAGGAGGAGGAAGAATAGAAACAAAACAATGGATGATTGAATTTTCTAGTGTTCGCTATGCATACATACATTGTACATTGTACATTGAACAAGATTCAATTGAACAAAATAACAAGTAGGGTATGTATGTTTTTTTTTGGTTTTATTGTGAAAGATAGATAGTTAATTATGTTAGTTAGTTTGGTTTGGTTTGGTTTGGTTAATTATCTACTGTTCTATACTGTTTTATTTTTTCAAATTAGAATGGAAATGTTTTTGTTTTAATGAATCAATCAAGAAAGATGGAGAAAATAACAAAAAAAACTGATTTTAAATGATTGATCGTGGTACTAATCGATTGTTATATATATATATCACTTCTGTGGTATAATATCTTTCATCTAATTCTAGTGAGATGTTTTATATAGCATTAATATAAGTAATCTTGTAGTGGCCGATTTTGTTGACGTCGGGATCACCATTTGTGTTGTGTCGATTTGCTGTGTGTTCTTAAGCTCGATAATTAACTCGTTCAGACAATCGTTGCCAAATAGCGTCTGACGGTTTATAAATCAGAAGATGAATTCGTAGTGATGAATACGTTTATTCGTGACACACCACAAAGTGAAGCGGAGAAGCAGTGGATAAATAGAATGAAGCGACGTGAAGTGGAGAAGGCTTTTGAGCCAACTCCATGGGTTACAATGAGAACGAATGGGCGAAGCGAATTGAAGAAGGCTAAGAGCCAAATCAAAGAGATAGAACATGACTAAGAATATATAGTCAGACAAATATAAGACATGTGACAAGCGAAATAGGCACACATGAATAAAAGCGACGAATGACTGACAAGGTCAAAAGCAAGCGAGACAAGTAATGTGAGTTCATAGGGGTATTAAGAGATTAACATTAAAGCGAAAAGGATGAGTAAGTGCGTAAGCGTAAGCAATGCTCAGTCGTACAAGCTCATACAAAGCAGATAATAAAAAATACCAATGGTACATATGAGCTGTTGCTATACAAAAGGCTTGGTTACATAAGTTAATCGAAAGGCGTAATCAAATTAAATATGAGCGAACTCAAGTTTATGTGGAGTCACTACAATCTCTTAAATGTATGCACTATTTTACTACAAACGTTATTTGTAACTAACTCCGTCCGAAGCTGTTCCACGATTACTGCCAGTCTCTTAAGCCCGGATGAAGGAGGAGGGTCGGGCATGGGATCAGGGACCTTAGTCCGTAGAAAATGAACTTGTTAAAAGAAAACGCTAACCAGAACAAACAGTTTGATGTGCTCATCCACGAATCCTGCAACTTGCAGGTTTTTAATCCAGGACGTTAGGTTTTGTGTTCGAACGACTAACCTCTGGTATTAGAGCGAAACAGCCGTCCAACACTTCCACGTTTCTAATGGTGGTCTAACGTTGATCGATTCATGATTTCCAAAACCTGACAATACAAATAATTTCAACCATTTAAACTCTGTCCTGTGAGTTGGAAGGTATACATACACTTAGAAGATTTACGACGCTTTATGGTAAAAGTCACGTGTTTTGAGAAGTCACGAGGTTGATGCTCCTGCCGACAACTAGAAGAGCAGTAATTCATATAGAAGGTACATGGAATGTTTACACAATGTGAGAAACATCAGAAAAACTATTTAACTTGCTGCGGAAATGTAAGAAAAATATAACCTGATGAGGCTTGGTCATTTATAACTGTCAAACTTTACAGAATTAATATATGTAAGATCCATTTTTTTGAAGGCTTTATTTGTGAAAATCCCTCGATGCAAACATTTGTAATTTGTTCTTATTGATTCCTTCAGTTGTACATTTTGTTAGACTATTCGATTATAGTTTCTGCTACTTCGGCCTTTACTGAGTTTCTAGGTTTCTTTCTGAACTGCATTTATGTTGTTTAAGCTGATACTTAGTCATGGCGACAGCCATATTGATTTGTTCCTCTTTTGATTGTGTCGCTTGCATGGACTGGAATTGTGCATTTTGATTGTGAATTGAAGCACTCTTCCTGAATTACAAACACTGTGTTATAAAGTAACCAAATATTATCTTTCGAACGAATCTGATCTATCCAGGAAGGACAGAATAAGATATATTTGTTCCTGTTAATTTCGTCCTCTTATGAGACTTATCAGCATTGTATATCTATCTACCTTATCAGGTGTAGGTATTTCCCTGCCGAAGACACTGAGTAAGGTTGCTCAATACTTTAGATTGAATAAATTAAGACATTGACTCAGTTTGTTCCTGGATTAGTGGTTTATAGGTTAAGCGTTAGCGAGCAAGACAGACAGTCGTGGATCCGATCCCTGAAAGCGGGAGTCATGGGCACGTACTGCTCATGAGTCTCATGCGAGGACGAGAGGGCCGTCTATTGCTTTTAGGTTCCTTTGTAATGATGACCTAACCTGTAAACACTAAATGACCGTTCTGTCCTACGATAGGACTCATCACCAGTGAGCACCCACGATTCTGTACACAGGAATGCAAACCAGATCCATTGATCCCTTTCACGAACGCTTAAACTCTTCACCACAGAGCCTGCTCCTAACTAGAACTGATGTGAGTACGTACAAAGTTCTACGTTGTAACTGACTGACTGCACCAAACAGTGTTACAGTCTAACTTGAGTCAACCCATTATCTTCTATGGGAAACTGTCAAACAACTGATACGCATCGAACTCCACCAATCACAGCTTCTCATTAGAAACTTGAGAATTTCCTCATGAAACTAGTCACTAGTGAGTACATGATAATTTGCATTACGGGGTTGTGAAGATTGGTAACACTGTTAGATGCCGGCTCAGTGGTCCGATGGTTAGGCGTTGCCTAAAATGCCGAAGGTCATGGGTTCGAATCCTGCGGGGTGTAGGCGTCGTGGATGCGCACAACTGAGGAGTCCCATACCAGGATGAAACAGCCGTGCAGTGTTTCCAGGTTTCTAATTGTGGTCTAACATTGATCGATTCATGGTTTCAAAAATGTGTACATGATAATTGTCTCTATAAGATTGATCGGTCCATGATTTCAATCATTTTTAATGAATGAACATTGTTTGAAATGTATCATTAACTCTATGAATATTGTAAAGCAAGGACAGCATTTCTGCAATTGAAAAACATCTAGAACACAAAACAACTATCACTCAACAGCAAAATCAGGATTTTCAATACAAATGTCAAGACAGTTCTACTGTATGCGTCGGAAACTTGGAGAAATACCAAAGCCATCATCCAGAAGATACAAGTATTTATTAACAGTTGTTTATGCAAAATACTTCGTATCCATCAACCAGCCACCATCAGTAACAACTTACTGTGGGAGAGAACAAACCAGATTCCAGTGGCGGAGGAAATCAGGAAGAAGCACTGGAAGTGGATAAGACAAACACTGCAAAAAGCACCCAACTGTGTCACAAGACAAGCCATTGGTAGCAACCCTCAAGGTCAAAGTTAAAGAGGAAGGTCAAGGAACACAATACACCGAGAAATGGCGACAGACATGAGAAGAATGAACAAAAATTGGACAGAACTGGAAAGGCAAGCCCAGGACAGAGTAGGTTGGAGAATACTGGTCGATGGTCTATGCTCCATTGAGCGTAACAGACGTAAGTAAGTTTGTGTGTAACCACACATACATAAATAAGAGTAATCATGATTTTGCAAGTTAGAGTGTCTGAACATGCGCCTAAATGACCGCAAAAAAACCCATAATTGAAACAGGTTATTAGACTGATTTTAACTCAGTTTTTGTTTTAATGTCTAAAAATGTCCAACGACGTATACTAAGGCTTATTGAAGCTTTGAACATACGAAAGTACATAAAAACAATTATATTACGTTATTATCCAAAGTGGTGAGATTCATTTTGTATTTTTGCACGCTAATTTTCTTTAGTCACCTTTCTAAACACCATCCTGTCTAGCTGACCTTTGATTGATTCATATATAAAAATGTTCTTATCTTAACAAGTAGTACAAATGTGATCAGTTTGTTCGAAATGTTTTGTGTGAAATAATAACAATAATGATTATAATACAAGGTGTTGCCCGACCTCATCCACCGTTTTCGGTAGGAAACTCTCTACACCCAAATGGGGTTGAACAGCTCTGGTCAAGGCTTCTTAGCTGAATCCCGAGAATTCACTGACGATGCTAGTTCAACCCTGTTGGGTTTAGATACTTGGGCAATACCTTGGATTGATGCCAGCTCAATTGTTCAGAGGTTCAGGGTGCGCATACAAGAGTGAAGATCCTGCATTCGATTCCTTTGGGCAGGGTTGGTGTATGCACACTGCTGATGAGTTCCATAATATGACAAGATGGCTATTCAATGCTTCAAGGATTCTAATGCTGGTTTCATAGTAGTCAGGCTGAATTTAGATTATTTAAAATTAAAATCCAAATTTAACGACACATGCTTAAGTATACTGATCATTAGATTTTTGTTAGAAAAGACTTTGAAAATATCTCCTTAAAGCTGTCTAATTGAATATAATGTGAAAATAAGAGGATAAAACCAATGACATTGTTATAGTTGACAATCATTGTTAGACCAACATTAGAAAACTGGAAGCAATCGGTGGTTGTTTTGTCAGAGTATGGGACTCGTCAACGGTGCGCGTCCAGGAGTTGGGAACGCTGAATCATTGAGCCGACATCCAACAGTGTCCATTTATAATGTTAATCAGTCTAAGGTATTGTACAGTGTCTCCCATTGTCTTACATAGTTTCTACCTACAACTCGAAATGGTTTCATTCCACTAGTCAAGGTTTCTAACTAGAACTTAAAGAAATTTCCTCATGAAGCTAGTAAACTAGGGAGCATTTCTTACAAATTTGTGCAGTTATTAAGTGCTATATATCTGACCAGTCAGTAAGTTAATAACAGCATAGAACTTCGTACGTACGTACATACGTAGATCAGTTCAAGTTGCCATACCACATTAGCACAGATATGCAATCGTCACTTCAAATCCCATAGTATTAGCAGTAGTCGGAAATTTTAGAGTTCGACGATATTATTCAAGAAGGAGAAGAATCTAGTGAAATAAACTTGAAACGAAATAGATAAAGGTGATGAAGAACTCAGAAGGTTGGGATTTGAGAGAACACACCGGCGCCAATGCAAACGGTTTTGAGCCATGACATTCAGGGTCTCTAACCAACGATTACTATCATCCCTCAGGCCCCAACCAAGTAGTCGACACCTACCGACATGACTCACTCCACTTGTCAATGACTTCATGAATTTCTAACATGTTTTGGTTTGTCTGCTCTTAACGTGCTTCTAGCCTACTTCTACACCACAAAACACAGATCGACGAGGCATACGAAACACACGTCCCAACCTCCTTAACCGATGAAGTTTCACCACTTCATCTACTGATCTGCAATCAGTTGTTCCATGATACACGAGTAATGCTCCGAAGACAGCTATGATCGAAAACCAGTAATCTACGATAATCATCTACTTTGACTGGCCATATTTCACAGCCATAAACTACGATCAAGCTATGCATTGACATCCTTTTTTCAAAATACAACTCCAGTTAAATACCGTAATCAATAAGATGTCAGTAGATAATACCTCTCGACTAAATGATGTGTGCTTTTGTGAGTGTGTGTGTGTATGCGCCAAGAATTTTGGGAAATCATCAGAAATACACCAATCAATTACTATAAAAAATCTCAATAGCCATTAATTCCATTTTTCAACAATCAAAAAAATAAATCTTAAATTGCATATATATTTTTTTTCTCAAAAAAAAACTAAATAAGGCATTTTCTTTTACAACAGGAAACTCAAACAAACAAACAAATCAGAAATTCTCTTCTCCTACTTTTTTTGATGTCTGTTTATCTCAGTAAAAAAAAATGGTAGAAAACACCAACCGGAATTGAGATACTACTAGTATGATACTGATACTACTACTAATAGTGGTGGTAGTAGTAGTTTGATTCAATGTTCAATACCAACAATTAAATGAATAGAAAACCGGAAATTTAGCCATTTTTCAAAATATTACTTTGTGTATTCTGTAGTAAGTAGTATGAGAGAGATGAAAGAAAGCAAGCACTATGACAACTGATTGGAATAAAATACAATACAAATCATTATCCACAAAACATATATAAACACATTTCTTTTTTGATATACAATGTACCTATTCACTATAGAATTAATCTTGTCAATCTTAGGAATAACCAATATGTGTGTACGTGTCTATGTACGTACGTACGTGCAAGTGCACATGCATGTATGAGTGAATGAGTGAGTGAGTTTGATTTAAACTAGTTCACAGTTGAACTTGAATGTACTTACTGTATGTACACATATATATGCATACATATTGAGAGTGTATTTTCTACAGAGATAAGGTATCATCTATGAAAAGTAACAAACTTTCATTGTACATCATTTGGTTTGAAAAGAAACGCCATAAAAAAAAACACAGTTTACATAATAGATTTCTAGAATTGAGCGCAATTTATCTAAGTGAATATCAGTTTGATTGGGGTAGTTCTCTGTTGTTGTCATAATAGGTTTGAGTAGATCATCAGTGAACAATGTCTCTTTATTTTGTGAGATGCTTAGTTTGAAGTACGGTTTTCACTACTACTACTACTACTGCTACTACTACTACTACTACTACTACTACTACTACTACTACTACTACTACTACTGTGGTCCGAGCTACTTATAAGTAGTATATGACGTGAGTGTCAACGTAATGTCTGGCAGCAGAAGAGGATAAGGGAAGATCAAGAAAAGAAGAGTTAGAACACAATGCAATTTGTATGAAACGCATGTGCCGTGTTTTAGTCTGGCCGCCCCTAACTTTCTTCCAACCTACTCCTAAACCACAAAGCATAGATCATCGAGGCAATCGATGGTTAAGCATACGCAACACATATCCCAACCACCTCAACTGATGAAGTTTCAATGATGACGGTAATGAAAATCCAAATACGAATTTAGTTGGATGGTTTCATTTCATACAGACAGATGTCATAATGAAAAGCATACAAGCAGAACGAGAAGCGGAGTGGAAGAATGCGACTGAGCCAACTCCATATGATGAAGGCATAAATAAGTATTTATAGTCAGATAAAAGTAGACCAGACATTTAGTAAACGAAGTAAGCGTGCACACTTATTCGAATATAAACAACCAAGATAAAAGTGAATAGTTGGCAAGGTCGGAATACTTGAGAATAATAACTAAGGTAAAATGAAACAGTTAGATAGTCTAAAGGCTTAAGGACAAGCCATGTGGACTCGATATGAATGTACACACACAACCATAATTGATGATATGAAAACAAATGAATAAACTAGGAAAAATCGTACAGTGTACACACGAGTCACTAGCTTCTTCTCGAAGTTCTGTAGTGAATGAGAACACAGGTGGGGCAACCGAATTGTATTTAGCGAAATTACAGAGTTACTCAGTAAAAATGGAAAACCATATCGTAAATTGTTTATTTGCAAAATATCAGTTCATCATATCGAACTGGACTGACTGTTCCTGTTGCAAAACATCAATCCATTGTCACTATTCAGGCGTTTCATAAAAATTCCATTGTGTTCTAACTCTTCCTTTCTTGATCTTTCCCCCATATTATGCTACCAGACTTTACGTTGACACTCACGTTATATACTACTTATAAGTAGTTTGCACCACAGCACCACAACAGGAGTCGTGGATGCAAACTGTTGATGAATCTCATACTAGGATAAGACGACCGTCCAGTACTTCAGTGTTCAATTAAAATATTTTTCCAAGGTAAAAAATGTTAGAACTGAATGAGATTTTATTTCTAAAGCCTACAATTATCAGATTATCCAATAAAATCATCAATCAATCAACGTTAGACCACCATTAGTAATCTGGAAGCATTGGACGGCCGTTTCGTTCTGGTATGGGACTCATCAGTGACAGTGCGCATCCACGTCTCCTGTAGCTCGCAGTGCTTCCAGATTTCTAATGGTGGTCTAACGATGATTGATTGATGATTTCAAATGTGTAACAAAACACAAATCTCCAAAACTCTAACTGAGAATATCGTAACAGTGCTTATTAGTAACTAGCTTCGTGAGAAAATTCTCGGAGTTCTAGTTGAGAAGACGTGACTAATGGAGTTCAACCCTGTCGGGTGTAGACAGTAACTACCAAAGACAAATGGGTGAGAACGCTAAAAACTCTCTAGATCAATCAGAGTTAGAGATTACCATAGTCTGACTCCCGCCCAGTGGTCCGATCGTTAGGTGTTCGCACACAATACCGAAGGTCCCGGGTTCGAATCCTGCGGGGTACAGGAGTCCTGGATGCGCACCGCCACTGATGAGTCCCATACCAGCACGAAACGGCCGTCTTTCAGTGCTTCCAGGTTTCTAATGGTGTTAGTCTAACAATGTTTGATTGATGGTTTCAAATGTGTAAAAACACAAAACTCCAAAGCTCTAACCGAAAAATAACTAAGATAAAAGTGAATAGTTGGCAAGATCGAAAGACGAGTGAATAATAATTCGGATAAAACCGATTAGTGCATTTGTTTGAAGGCTTATGGAGAAGCCATGTGAGCTTGACTTAAGAGTAGAGACACTACATTAGTTAGTGGCACGAAAACATATTTTCCCGAAGGTTAGAAATGATAAAACTGCAGCATACAGATATCAGATTATTCGGTAGAAGCCCATCCTTATAGCCCTCAAAGGATTGTCGAGTTTTATTGAAATCAGGAATCGATCTTTTGGGGATGTTAGTTCCCCAAAACTCGCTTGATAAATGCCTTATTTTGGTTTTCACGTTTGCCAGCATGGGCTGATCAGTTGACCTTGAGATTTCATTTCCGACTAGGAAAATAAATGGCTGTGATTGGCTGCTGTGTATTTTGGTGTGCTATTTTCTTAACTGTCCCAAAGACGTTTCTATGATGTATAAATAAACGAGCGTTGTGTGCCTGATTGTATTGTGATTGCTGGGTGTTTGTAGAATATACTTTCTACGGTTATCAAGACTTCTCTTTTGCAGTTTTGGGATCAAGGTAACCTACCTGGACGCTGGTAATTGTCTCGTTCGCGTTTATCGACTAAGGTAAACTCGTAATAGCCTCAAGCATACTAAGTGACGAACATAACACGTTAGCTGTTAGAAAAACCGTGACCAACGGAGTTCAACCTTGTCGAATGTGAGGCAGTTATCTACCGAAGACAATCAATGGGGTTGAGTAAAGTTTGACACTAACGTCAATAGAAGTCGGCTCTGCGGTTTAGTGTTTAAGCGTTCACGCACAAGACTGAAGGTCCTCAAGTCCGATTCCCGCGATTAGAGGAGTTCTTCGATGGGCACTATATTAGAACGAGACGGCCATATAACGTCTCCATGTTTCTAATAATGGTCTAACAACGATCGGTTCATGATTTCATCAAACAACTTTTTTTTCTAATCTGGTCATGTTTTTTTTTCCTTATAATTTTCATTAAGTAATCTTGTCGATTATATATCACGTGCACATTTCAAGTATACTTGTCTTAAGTATGTCAATTTATTTACAATTTGGTTGGTAATTGTTCATTGGAAAGTGATGTATTTTCTACGTTGAACAGAATTTCACAATAAAAGTATGTATACCTTAGGGAAATGCTAATCAAGATCAACAAAGTAAGTTTGTTTAAGAGCAGAAAAAATTGAAATCATAGAGTCAAAAAGATGTTGATGTTGAATATATATTTCGAGTGTTTAATAAATCTGCCTCTTTAGACTGTATATGTATACCACAACGAAATAGTCAGTTCTCGAAACCTCACTGCAGAATCAATAAAAGCATGTGAATTTTACCGACGACCTTGAACAACACTAATCAACCAATCACGAAATACTATCCAATGATAAAATAATTACCAATGAAAAACTGTTGTAAGCGGTAATAGTTTTTGCCACTAACTGACCAACTGTAATCTGATACTCTGTCATCTTTACTAAATTATTTACTCCTGTTACCCCCAAGGGAGCATAGGCCGCCCATCAGAGTTTTCCAACCTACTCTGTCCTAAACTTGTCTTGCCACTTCTGTCCAATTTTTATTCATTCTTCTCATGTCTCTCCCCATTTATCGGCGTAATATGTTCCTTGGCCTTCCTCTTTTCCTTTCACCTTGAGGGTTGCAACCAATGGCTTGTCTTTCGCAATGTGTCCTATCCACTTCCACGGCTTCTTCCCGATTTCCTCCTCCGCTGGAATCTGGTTTGTTCTCTACCACAGTCGGTCGTTGCTGATGGTGTCTGGTTAACGAATCGGAAGTATTTTACGTAGACGACTGTTAATAAACACTTGTATCTTCTAGATGATGGCTTTGGTAGTTTTCCAAGTTTCAGTAAACTCTGCCACCCGACTATTTACAAATTTAAGAAACTCTGTGTTGAAATTTAAGGAAAAAGTTAGAGTGGAAGGATATAATTTATCCTCCCTAAACATTCTTGACTGCACGCAGGATCATATCAAATGCTGTGACATACATTCTGCCTTGAGAACAGGTATATCTTGTGCTTTAATTTAAGCCCCATCTTTCTTGGTTGCATAAAAGATATTTTCATTAATTCTATGCATTTTGTGAACCAATGAATCGCCACTTTGTAAATAGGAACAAGTTTGTCCGTGATTTTACTTCAAATTTCGCGCGAAACACTTGTAGCGTTAGCTTTATTCTGATTGGTCATTTCAAGGCTATCACTATACCATACTTTTGATTTAGAATACTTAAAATCCTGAAACAAATCACGATTTAGCGGCACTACATTTTATCGACGAATTAACTATACAACATCTTGTGAGAAATTTTCATTCAACTATATATGGCTGTAGAGGATTCTAATGTCAGTTCTTGATGAAATCTTAAACCTGAACGAAAAACAATGTGCGGATTGTTGGGGAATCTTTTTCAGTTCTTTTTAAGATTTAAGAATATGAATAATTCTTATTCATAGGAAGAGTTCGGTGGTTGTGATATTTTAGACTTACAAAACATGTAAGTTTTAGACGAAAAAATAAAACTTGTCACAATGATTACGTTATTGCCTGGCTTTCTGAACTTTATATCACTCACAGTCAATCGACATAAATATTATTGTCACTATAGGGTTGCAAAGACTATTGAGTTATGAACAGATCAGTGTTAGACCACCATTTCATACTAGCATAAAGCTTATCAGCACTGCGCATCCGCAACTTCTGTTACTCACAAGAAACGGATCCAGGACCTTCGGTCTGGCTGGCATTTAGTGGTGCTAATGTCAAACAGAGACAGACAGATACAACGCAGAACTTCTTACGTAAGTACATCATTTCAGGTTGCCAAACTACGTCAGCACAGAGGTGCAATTTTCAGTTCAAATCCAAGAGTGATAACGATAGAAGAAGTATCAGCAGCAATGGAGAAGATTAGGGAGCGAATATATGAATCGGAAAGTATTTTTCAGTGAGATAAATTTAGAAGGAGAAAGACAGAGATGATGAGGAATTCATGAGGTTAGAATTTGAGAGAACACAACGAATGGATGCTGTTGCGCCATTGCAAACGATTCTGAGCCATGTTATTCAAGGTCTCTAACCGTTGGTGACTTTCGTCTCGCAGACCCCAACTAGGTAGCCTACATCTACCAACACGACTCAGTCCACTTGTCAGTGACTTCATGCATTTCTGCCATGTTTTGGTTTTGCCGCCCCTTACTTTCTTCCAACCTACTCGTACACCGCAAAACATAGTTCGTCGCGGCAGTCAAACTCTAATCAATCTAAGGATTTTGCACAACCACATGCGTTTGTCTTCGTTAGTTTCTGCCTACAGTGCTTCCAGGTTTCTATCGGTGGTCTAACAATGATTCATTCATGATTTTAATGTGTAAAAACAACAATCTCTATAATAATGTGGTGTGTGCTGCTTATACGAATGATATAAGTAGTATAAGAAGGGAAGTGAAAGAAGAAGTCGCACCGTCAGAAGAAGAAAACGGAAAGCAAATGGAGCAAAAGCAAGCAGTAAATCGAGTACCAACAGGAATCAAAGGAAGCAGCAACAGGAATGGAAGAAGGATGGAGTGTTGGAAGTCACGACTCAAAGATGGTGTGCAAATAGAGTATTCAATGTAATGTTTTTGTTTTTAACTGACTTAGAGTGTAAATCTGTGTAATACAATCTTCCTCGCCTGTCTCAGTCTTCTCAGTTTCTATTGCTGCCTCTACACAGGATGAAGATCCCATGGCCTCGGGAGTTTGAAGACAGGGATGTAAGGAGCTTCTTGAAGGAGTTCGAAGCCGTGGCGGAGCTGGTAGGAGTCAAGGAGCCGAGGGCGAAGGCGGTGGTATTGGGGACTCTACTAAGAGGCAGGGCGAGAACGGTGTACGATGGTGTGGAGGACGCTGACTGGGAGGTGGTGATGGCAAGGCTGCTGGTGGAGTTCGACATGCCGGCGGGTAGGCAGGACGCACTGTAGAAGTTCCGAGAGGCGAGACTGACAGTGGATGACGACCCACTCGTGCTGGCCTGCCTCAGTCTTCTCAATACTACAGTGCAAAATTTAAAGGTTCATTCTGTTATTTCCTTTTTCTACGTTTTAATTTTTTTGGGGAGGGAATTTTAATGTTTTTATTTAGTTATTATTAAGTGTTGCGTTGTATTAGTATGACCTTATCAACTTTGATGTAAGTAGTTCACTTTGATTGAAAAACTTGTCAATATATTATTGTCTGCTGAACAATTAAGGTCATATTAAACATGAAAAACTGTTTCACTTATTAGCAAGAGTGATTGTGACTTAAAGTTTTTAGACAAACCAATCAGATTGAAAATGAAGCATTTTTTTCGTGAGTTATAGTTAGAATTTCATTCAACTAAATCGATCAATAACTTTAACGTCACAGGAGAAGCATGGATAACAATGAACATCTCGAATACAGATGAGGAGATTTGAACTTCACACCATGATCTCACTGTTCTATCTCACATACAACAACAAATACAAGAGAAGACCACCAGTTTAATAGCAGTAACCTCTGCAGTAGTAGATTGCAATACACACGAGGGAAAAGTAAAAATCCTCCGATACAACACAGCATGCATAAACCAAATCACACTTGATGGAGAAGCCCTGTAGGAGGCAGAAGCCTTAACATATTTGAAGATTATCATTCATAAGCAAGGCGGATCTGATGTAGATAGGAAGGTACGGATTGGCAAAACAAGCTCAGTATTTCTACTGATAAGGGACATCCACAACACAAAACCAACAATAAAGTCAGAATTTTCACTACAATCATGGGGGGCGGAAACTCGAAGAATCATCAAAGCCATCATCCACAAGATACAAGTGTTTATTAACAGTTGCCTACGCAAAATACTTCGGATTTGCTAACCTACTGCGGGAGACAACGAACCAGATTCCATCTGAGAAAAAAAATTAGGGGAAGATGCTGCAGGTGGATATGGCAGACACTGAGGAAATCACCCAACTGCATCACATGGCCAGTCTAAATTTGGAACCCTCCTAGGCCAAATGAAAACGGATAAACCAAGGAACACACTATGTTGAGAATTTAGGACAGATGAGATAAGAATAAACAGAAATCAGGTAGAACTAAAAAGGAAAGCTTATCAATCACCTCAAAAGTTAGTGATTTATCCACTAAACTACTGTTTATTATGCAACAGCGGTGCTGGTCAATACTATGAACATAAACACTGATATGCAAATATTTCCAACTATTAAGTCTCAGACTGAATAATTTACTCATCTTAGATTCAATGACCAATGTTTCTAGTTCGCTGGTATGTTATATTCTATTAATTGTAATCGAATTGTGCCGTAAAAATTAAGAGACGTATTATTATAGATTATAAGACCGATGTCGGGCGACGCTGCTTACTCTCACCCTTTCTCTTTCTCCTGGTGATCGACTGGATTATGAAGATGTCAACATCTGAAGGGAAGCACGGTATACAGTGGACAGCCAGGATGCAGCTGAACGATCTGGACTTCGCAGATGACCTGGCTCTTCTATCGCACACGCAACAACAAATACAAGAGAAGACGACCAGTGTAGTAGCAGACTCTGCAGTAGTAGGTCTCAACATACATAAATGAAAAAGCGAAATTCTCCGATGCAACACAGAATGCACCAACCAGATCACTCTTGATGGAGATGCCTTCACATATCTTGGCAGCATCATCGACAACCAAGGTGGATCTGATGCATACATGAGGGCACGGATCGGCAAAGCAAGGGTTGCAATTTTACAACTGAACAACACCTGGAACTCAAAATAACTGTCAACCAACACCAAGGTCACAATTTTTAATACAAATGTAAAACAGATCTACTGTATGGGACGGAAACCTGGAGAACGACAAAAGGATACAAGTATTTATTAACAGCTGTCTACGTAAAATACTTCGGATTCGTTGACCAGACACCATCAGCAACAGTCTACTTTGGGAGAGATCAAACCAGATTCTAGTGAAAGAGGAAATCAGGAGTTGGTGGATCGGACACTTACACTGCCGAAAGCACTCAACTTCGTCACAAGACAAGCTCTCACTTGGAAACTTCAAGTTCTGAGGAAATTATGAAAACCAAGAATCACATTACTACGAGAAATGGAGACAGACATGAGAAGAATGAACGGAAATTGGAAGCCCAGGACAGAGTAGTTAGGAGAATACTGGTCGGCGGTCTATACTCGATTGGAGGTAACAGGTGTAGGCAAGTAAGTTAGTAAGTATTTTAGATTATCTCGTTTTTTTCATATTTGCACTAAAATTCCATCAGTCTTAGTTAACAAGTAAGTGTCCTTTAAGAATCACCTCGATATGGCCATTGTGACACAAGTTCATGTAAAATAGATGAAACGGTGTTAGCAGTGGTATCCAGAATAAATACAATCCGGTTGCCCCACCTGTGTTCTCGTTCACTACCAAAGGAATCGCCAGTAAATCTGGAGTCAGAGTCAATTAACCTTCGATTCAACATGGAATCCTGACAAAAAGCTGACACTACTTTCTATTGAACTGAAAACTATGAGGCGGTACATGAAAACTATCATCATTATAGCCTCTCATTTGTTCAATATTCAGTGAAACAGTTCACCTTTGCCTGTAGCTGTTCTAGGAGGATTACTGCCTGTCCCAACACTGCCGAAATCAGCAGGATTGAACATGCCGTAGAAACACTAACTCTCGAAAGAAAAAACACCGCTAACCACAGGAAAAGCTGGTCAGTGACCTATACTCCACTATGGAGTAACAAGCGTAACCAACTAACTGTGCGAAACGATTGAACAGAAGACACTTTATGCACTCGATACAAAACAAAAGACCCAATCAACTGGAAAAACCAACTGAGGAATAAAATTAACTAGGATAGAAATCTTAAACAATGAGAGAGTGAGAGAGAGAGAGAGAGAAAGACACTAAATACGTTTTAAAAGCATTTGACAGATAAGATAGACAAAAGTATGCATTAATGAGTAAATTTCATTGAGATAACACACACACTAGTGTTTTGACAACTGAATAATAATAGTAATGTTGTAGAATGTTTTTTTCTGAATAAGTACCATTAAAAAAATATACAGTTCGATAGGCGGGGAGAGAGAGCTAGATAGCGAGAGAGTGAGTGAGTGAGTTCAACAACTCGTTCAATACACATACTCATGTTGTCTTATGCAATAACAAGTAGTTTTGACAATAATAATAATTATAATTGTGACAATAATGACAAAATACAAATGATCAAAGTAGACTACACCTTTTAATGTTTTTTTTATTTCTCTCTCTCTTATCTGTTAGTTTTTTTTTATAGGGTTGTTAGTTATGAATAATTTATCATGCGTCTTATTAAGGATATTCGTGTAATTTTTATGCATGAAAAGAAATGCTGGGTTTTTTTTTTCGGACCAGTAAGGTTTCAATGTAAAACACAATGATCTCTATAACTAACTCTATAATAAAAAAATCATACATTGTGTTCACTAGTGACTAGCTTCTTGAGGAAATTCTAGGAGAAGACGTAACCAGTGCTGTTCAACGCTGTTGGATGTAGGCAGTTACGCAGTAAAATAGGAAAACCATATCGTAAACGGTTAATTTGCACATCAATCTTCAATCCATCATCAATCCATTGTCTGACATTTCAATCACTATACATGCGTTTCATACAAATTCCATATTGTGTTCCCACTCTTCCTTTCTTGATCTTCCCCTCCATCTTCTGCTGCCAGACATTACGCTGACACTCACGTTATATACTACTTACAAGTAGCGGGCACCACACTAACACCGTTCGATGCCAGCTCAGTGGTCCAGCGGTTAAGCATTCGTGTACAAGGCTGAAGGCGTTGGATTCGGTTCCTGCAAGTAGCAGGAGTGTTGAGTGCGTACCGTTGATGAGTTTCATACCAGGACTTGACGACCATTCACACTGCTTCCAATTTTCTAATGGTGATCTAACTATGATTGGATTCAGAATTTCATTGTAAAAGTTAGCTCACTATTGGATGCAATATTCTTCAAAATTCTCATTTGATGTTTCATATGAGAAGAAACAAATTGGGTCTATTTGTTTTACATTCAGGGATATAATTTAAGCCAATATATACCAAACTGTAAGATTGATTTTACTTCGAGAATCATTTATAACTAGAAACCACTTGGACAGAGCTGTCTTGACAATGGACATTGACGGTTCACAACCCCCACTTTTGGATATCTTGCTGTAAGTGCCTGAATTTTACATCACTTCGCTGTCAAGCAACAGTAGAATTTGAGGATGACAAAGGAATTACTAAAACTGATTACTTATCTTTGCAGATGAACTGTTTTTATTTTATAGATTAGATCAACTTTTAACACTTGCTTCTCAATCTTTTCGTACACTTGTTAGTGTCATTAAATAACTATTCGCTATAGTAATAATAATAATAATAATAATAATAATAATAATAATAATAATAATAATAATCATCATCATTTCCGTATTCAGTACCAAGTATTGACTGACTTATTTCAAACAAACAGAAAAAATGATATAAATAAACTGTTTTCAGTCTATTGTTATATTAGAAACATTGAGGCAAGCATCCAACTGTGACATAAGACAAGTTCTCACTTCGAACCCTAAAGGCCGATGGAAAAGAGGAAGACCAAAGAACACATTATGCTGAGAATTGAAAGTAGACATGAGAAGCATGTACAATAGTTGATGAGGACTGGTAAGAAAAGACTAGGATAGAGTAGGTTAAAAAGTACTGGTCGATGGCCTATGCTCGATTAGCGATGACAGGGAAAAGTAAGAAAGTAAGTAATTATTTTACAAGTAATTGATTAAATCGGCAGTTGAAAAATATCTGGAACTCCAAACAACTTTCAAACAAAACCAAAATCAGAATTTTCAATACAAATGTCAAGACAGTTCTACTGTATGGAGCGGTAAATTGGAGAACTACCAAAGCCATCATCCAGAAGATACAAGTATTTATGGACAGATGTCTACGCAAAATACTTCGTATTCGTTGGCCAGACACGATCAGCAATAATGTACTGTGGGAGAGAACAAACCAGATTCCAATGGAGGAGGAAATCAGGAAGAAGCTGTGGAGTTGGTGGATAGGACACACATTGCGGGAAGCACCTAACTGCGTCACAAGACAAGCCCTCACTTAGAACCCTCAAGGTGAAAGTAAAAGAGGAAGGCCATGGAACACATTACGCCCGAGAAATAGAGAAAGATATGAGAAGAATGAACAAAAATTGGACAGAACTGGAGAGAGAAGCCCAAGACAGAGTTGGTTGGAGAAAACTGGTGGGCGGCCTATGCTCCATTGGGGGTAACAGGCGTAAGTAAGTATGTAAGTATGTAAGTAAGTGATTGAAGGCTCTCAAGGTCGATATCATTTTGATTGTTATTCAAAACTTATCATTCAGAAGAAAGCAAATATTTTTCCAAGCGAAACTTATCCAGTCTCTTCTTGCTTTTTAAAAAAAAAACTTGTCCTACTGTATACTCAAACTACGGACGGACAGATCTGGACTACTCACTTGATATTTATGAGTAGAGTTTGTGATATCTAACTCACTAATGATAAAGATGATCACAACTCAAATAGAAAGTCGATAAAAAAGATGTTTTCAGCTGAATGCTTAGTTCAATCTTAAATGAACACTGATGAAGAGTTTACAAATAGGTCAATACATTTATCTGAGAACTAAATGTACTAACTAACATGTAGTAAATGGACTATGATTATTAGTAACAAACTCAGGAATGAATCCTATTCAGAACTTATCAATTAGATCTACCTGTACCTTAGTTGAAGTCAAACTATGGGTTAACTGGACTCAGTGCCTAAATGGATAACCAAATAGGTCAAAGTCTCATAATAAGCATCAACTCTAAGAATGAAGGAGCATCCAGCTGAAGAGTCCGATGTGAGCCGAAACACGTATACTGGATTTCATTGCTAGCTACTGTCTATCTCTATGTACTAGTGGAGTTCAACCGTGTCCAGTGTGAGGCTGTTACCAACCAAAGACAGTGGGTGAGGTGTTGCAAACGCCTTAGACATGCTGACTTAGTGATCTAGAGATTAGGCGTTCACACGCGAGACGAAAGGTTCTTGGTTTGATGCCCGCAGTCGAGGGTCGTGAGTGCTCACTGCTGGTAAGTCGAGCGAAACGGACATCCAGTGCCCCCAATAGGGGGTGTAGGAAGGATTTGATTTTGACCAGTTTGGTCTCGTGTGCTATTACGGTTATGAGGGCGGTTGTCACTTCACTGTTGCTCACACCATGGAGGGTTGTTTCTTGAGGGACTTGAAAAAGAAGGTAGATTAGTGTTGATCTTAAGGACCTGGGAGCATGACTGCAGAGCTCAAGGAATAACTGCTTGAGGCCGATCACGCACGGCCTTTTTATGAGAGGTTTTTTGAGTATTAGCTCCACTCTTGAAAGCTCTTAGTGGGCACCTCCGGAGACGGAATCCGTGAGATAGGGTGAGGTGTGACATTGTTAGGATCGACCTTTTCTAACCTCTCCTTCCTTGTGAAAAGGCAGCATTTCTACGGATACTGGTCGTTCAACAGAAACATCTTACTGCTCTCACACCCGTCTACAGTCACTCAGCAGTACGACTTCACCCTCAGACCTTGAGTAGCTGTTTTTAGTCTCATCGTTCTCCAATCGACCTGCCTGGCATGGTAGAACCTTCAGGAACATATGTTCCAGCCAATATAGCTCAGCTGGGTCATCACGATAGGCAAGCCCAACCATCACGTCAAGGTAGTAGCTACAGTCAGGATAGCAGCTACGGTGCTTCCATATTTTTAATGTTCATCTAACAAGGATTGATTCACCATTTCAAAATGGAAACACAGCCAACATTATATCATAAAATATATTATTATACCGTAAAAAATGCATTAGAAACTTACCATTATCATCCATCATGTGATTTTCATCTTCATGTACAAAATTCATAAAACCATCTTCATCATTTTTAACCATCCATTGAATTTTTGCTGTTGGTATACTTTTTGTAGTGGAACAATTTAAAATGTTTGTTTCATTTGGTTTAATTAAAATGGTTTTTGCATTAAGATCATGAAATGTTCCAATGCCTAGTGCGGAAAAATTTAAATTTTTTGAAAAGAAGAAAATGTTAGTAAGAAATAAGATGATAAGACAAATTTTTTGAAAATGAGGAAACATTGCGCAAATGTTTCGTCTGAATGTAGAACTTTGCATCCATGACCCTTGCTTGCTTACTTACTTACTTACTTATGCACGCATGCACTTACTTGCTTACTTACTTGCTCACTTACTTACTTACTTATGCACGCATGCACTTACTTAATTACTCACTTACTTACTTACTTACTTACTTACTTACTTACTTACTTACTTACTTACCTACTTACTTACTTAATTACTTAATTACTTACTTACTTACATACATACTTACTTACTTACTTATGCACTTATGCACTTTCTTACTTACTTATGTCTGTTACCGCTTAATAGAGCATCGGTCATAGGCCGTAATTCTCTAACCTCATCCGTCGTAAACCTTCCTTCCCAATTCTACCCAATTCCTACTCGTTCTTTTCACATCTGTTTCCAGTTCCAACTCTCTGAAAAAAACGCTGACCCGACAAAGATTATTCACCCATGACCTTGTCCCAAGGAATCGAAAACATGACTTCTTCACTTTTAGACAACTTATTCAGTATTCAGTGATGTATTGGTTTCACTTTGATAGATATTGGATAACTGTCTCACATCCAAGACTATTGAACCCAGATTCGTTATTACTGTAGACGGAGTAAAATCAGTCACTTTTCATCTACGTGGAACCTGACAAAAACATATGCATTACCCCTGACTACCATGTACATAAGTTCGACAAGATTGTAAAGGCTATGGAATTGCAAGAGATCAAGCAGAAAATAACATTTGTGTTGAAACTCTAACGATTATGAGTAGGCTAAGATATTTCCCAGACCTCCAAACCGAAATCAGTCAGTCAATCAGTTAGGTACGATAGAGAACTTGTAATCTATGTATATCAATTCCAGTTGTCATATCACATTAGCACAGACAGATGAAACTGTCCATTCAAATCTTATAGTAGTAGAGGTAGTAGAAGTATTAGCGATACTGGTGAAGCATAGGATTTCAAAATATTAGTCAAGAAGTAGAATCCAATGAAATAAATTTGAAAAGGAGAATAAAACGGCCGAAATCAAAACAGGCAGTTTTCTCTAAGGAACACTAATCTAGCCTTTCATCCGAATGTCCAACTCACAACACAATAGAGTGACATTGGGTGATGCAGTCAGATGGTAATTGATGACGACTGGCAGGTTGATGTACTGTTCATTCCATCACGATTGTGGAGTTCATGTGTAACATTAGTTTGGAATGAGAGTTTTGCAACCCACCTCTTGGTCGGACATTCGTTTTTCATGCTCTCAATTAGGTAAACAACCACTTCGCGATGAAAAGGCAGTGAGTAGGTTTTGTTTGAGAGTGGCTTATATACACAATGCAATGAAAGACCATTTGTAGAGAGGGAGTGAACTCTTTCCACTCTTGACAGTATCAGGAATTTTTCAGGGACTCAACAATCGATATAATAATCCACTTATTAAATCATTTCCAAAATATTTAATAAATGTAATTAGTCCCAATTTGATAAGTAAAAATGAAATCTGTTAGTAGTAACGATAAATATTTTGTCTGTCCTGGTGTATGTCCTCGATTTCACTGTTACTCACCATCTAACATTGATAAATCGCAGAATATAGTTTCAAAACGAATGAATCCGAAGGATTTCAAGTACAAGATATTGTTGAACCTCAAGATTGAATAGAGCCTAAAAAAATATGAACGCATCTAAGCTGTGATCAATCTTTCGCGATGTATCCATGAGTTTACAACCACTGAACATGGCTTAGATCAGCACTAGGTGACTTCATGAACTGACGCTTGTCTCCAGCTTTTTTTCCCAACACATCACAACTAACATGAACAGTGAACATCGAGGTGACCACTTACTCAGTACAAATCAATTTATAGAGAATACAACTGATGTTATAAAACCGATTTCCATAAAATCCCTTCAGTTAATGACTAATGGGTGAGGTTGCTCAATATCAGAGATTGATTAAGTTTAGACATTGACAGTAGTGGTTCAGCGCTTGTGCATGAGACTAAAAGTCCTGGGTTCGATTCCCGCCAGTGAGAATCGTGGATGAGCACTACTGACAGGCCGAACACTAGAACGAGACAACTCTCTAGTGCTTGTGTATTTCTAATGATGGTCTAACAATGAATCGTTCCTAATTTCAATGAAACCTCAATAATCTAAGTAACTCGATATCGAAAAATTATGACAAACGGCCACAGCAGTAAAACAAACGATGATTTATCACGTATTCAAGGTTGAAGATTTATAGATTACGTCACATTTGACATTGAGTCATCTTGTTGATCCTACATGCATGATCAATACTAAAAGTACACATGAAGTAATCATGATGTCATACATTTTTAACAAACAAACTCAAAACTTGCTTTTATCAAAGCATACATAACACATGAGATCAACTTTTTGATAACTCAATGAATGATTACATCATTTCAAAAGGTTAACAGTATTTTTGGATGAAGGTCAAATGATCCGACATAGATGATACCTGTATAGTAGTGCAACATGATCGAATCGATCCAATAAATCAATACATATTTATGTAAAGCTTGAAATAAATCTAAAGAGGATTGTGTAAGTTGTACATTTTTAAAGCATAGCAGACTACTGAAATGAACATTGAAATCCGACGGTATTCATGTCTAACTCTGATCAGTCAAACGTTTTGCACAACCTCACCTATTGTGTTTGTAGGATACCAACCTACACCCAATAGGGTTGGACTCCATTGGTCAAGGCTTCTCTCACTTGAACACCGGAATGAAACAGCCATCTAGTGCTCCCAAGTTTCTGATGCTGGTCTGATAATGTTTAGTTTATGATTTCGACGAATTTTTCCAATTCAACTTATGGAGATCAGTGTTTTTACACATTGAGATCACCAAACAGTCATTGTATGACTACCATTAGAAACCTGGACGCGCTAACAGACGGCCGTTCAATCAATCGTTGTTGATCGATAATTTCAACATGTTGAAACACTGATCTCCAAAACTCTAATTATGAAAATCGCACAAAGTGCTCACTGGTGACTAACTTCGTGGGGAAATTCCGGAACTTCTAGTGAGAAGATGCGACCAGTAGAGTTCAAACCTGCCAGGTGAAGGCAGTAACTACCGAACACAAATGGATGGGGTCGCGCAAAATCCCTAGATCAATCAGAGTTAGACATTAAGACCGTTGGATACCGGCCCAGTGGTCCGATGGTTAGGCGTTCGCGCACAAGACCGGAGGTCCTGGTTTGGAATCCTGCGAGTAGCAGGAGTCGTGGATGCGCACTGCTGACGAGTTCCATACCACGACTTGACAGCTGTTTAGTGCTTTCAGATTTCTAATGGTGTTCTAACAATGAGTGATTGATGATTTGAATGTGTAATTTATAGTAAAGAGAAGTTGAGAAAATCAAAATCTCCGAGTTCTAGTGGGAAGTCGTGACCAGTAAAGTTCAAACCTGTCCGGATGTATACAGGGTATGAGGTTGCGCAACTCCGTGAATTTGATCAAGTTGGACATTAACAATACCGTTAGATACCGGCTCATTGGTCTAACAGTTAGTGCGTTCGCGCACAATACCGAAGGTCCTGGGTTCAAATCCTGTGGGGTGCAGGAGTCGTGGATGCGCACTGCTGATGAGTCCCATACAAGGATGAAACGGCCGTCCAGTGCTTCCAGGTTTCTAATGGTGGTCTAACATTGATCGATTCATGGTTACAAATAAAACTTAACAATCTTCACAACAACCCCGCAACACATACAATTTATTAAAAAGAGAACGTTAAAACTACACGTGACATTCAAGAACTCAATGTCAAAGAACATTTAGCGGTCTGTTAAACATACATTAATGAAAGTGAGATCAAATAATGAATACAAAGAAGAGGATGCAAACTGACTTATCGAAATATGTTAGTTAACTAAAGCTTTAGAAATCTCGAACTGTGTAGTTCTTTGACTCTGCATTATAGTCTGATGGAGATGGTAGTTTTACTATGACGTCATGAATGAATCATTGTTAGACCATCATTAGGAACCTGGAATCACCTGACAACTGTTTCGTCCTAATACGGGACTCATCGGCAGTGCGCAACGACAACTCCTGCTACTTGTAGGCATCGAACCCAGGACTTCGGCCCAGCCTCTGAATCGTTGAGCTCCTGCTACTCGTAAAAGTCTTGGATGCTCACTGCTAATGAGTCCCCATACAAAAACGAAACGGTCGTCCAGTGCCTTCCGGGTTTCTAATGTTGGTCTACAAACGAATTCATTCATAATTTCTAAGTAAAGTTCACTCCCAACACGACTGAAATCTACTGGTCACGGTTCCTCATTAGAACTCGAAGAAGCTAATCACTAGTGAGCACATTTTTATGTTTATCACTATACACCCTGATCTATTCATTATTTCAAGCTTCGTAAGGTTCTCAGAGTTCTAGTGAGAACACGTAACCAGTGAAGTTCAACCCTGTCGGATGTAGGCAGTAACCGCAAAAGAAAATCACTGAGTTTGTACAAAATCCTTAGATTAACCAGAGTTAGACATGAACAACGTTGGATAAGGACTTTGTAGTCCATAGGTTAGATATTCGCGAGCAAGACCGAAGGTCCTATGTTTGATTCCCATATGCTGGGCACATGATTGTACATTCCCGGTCGTCCAGTGCCTTCCGGGTTTCTAATGTTGGTCTACAAACGGATTCATTCATGATATCTAAGTAAAGTTCTTTGTTTATTTGAATTTAAACATTCAAATAATCGTAATCATCTATCATCTGGCTGGTACACTTACGTGCAATTTCTAATCTCATTGGCATTGATAAAGCTTTACCAAACGCATTTATAGCTATACATTGATATATTCCAGTTATCATTACATTATTCGATATTTTGTTTTGTACATCGAAATACCATAAACCTGATTCATCATCCATCATCATCATCAGATTATATGAATCATTCAAACTGAATTGATTTTTCATCTCTTCATCTGATAATGAAGTATCAATTGATTGTGATAATACTTGTGGTGATGTTATTGTTGTTGTTGTTTTAACTGGCTGGTATGGTTTGATCCAATTGATACGTTTTCCATTCAGTGTCCAATAATATCTGTTAGGAATAAAGATAAAAAGAGAAACTATACAGTTTTGTATGTTATGCTCGTCAATTGATATGCTTGAATGCTATTACGAGTTCACCTTAGTCGGTAAACGAGAGAGAAGACAAATGGTCCAATGACACGATAGGCTACTCTAATTCGAGCGACCCAAAGCCTAACTAAGTTGAGGAAGATGTCATGATATGGCGTAGAAAGTGTATTCTACAAGCAACCAGAAAATATGAGGTCCACAAGCACACAAATCAAGTTTATTTATACATGATAGGAACGTCCTTGGGAGAGCCACAAACATAGCGTGCTAAAATAGTACATCAACTAATAACAGTCAAGGATTTTCGGGGTGGGAAATGTAATCTCAAGGTCAACCGATCAGCGCATGCACTAAAACCTAAAATCAAAAATGAGGACCTTTATCATCTAGTGAGCTCTGGGTATCTAATCTCCCCAACAATATATATATATGCAAGGAAGAACACCGCCAGGATACTTTCTAAGGTTAATTCTGGTTCTAAGCTTGTGGATTAAGGAGTAGGGTTGGGCATTGGGTTAGCGACCCCATCTCGTAGCAATCTAACTTGCTAAAACAAAACGCTTACAAGTTAAAATCATTCACTTGTCGACAGTCTATGTGTAGTGCACGCTACTTATAAGTAGTATATGACGTGAGTGTCAACGTAATGTCTGGCAGCACAAGATGGGGGAAGATCAAGAGAAAGGAAGAGTTAGAACACAATGGAATTTGTATGAAACACATGAATAGTGAAATGTCAGACAATCGATTGATGTTTTGCAACAGGAACAGTCCAGTTCGATATGATGTATTGATATTTTGCAAATTAACGATTTACGATATAGTTTTCCTATTTTACCGATTAACTCTGTAATTTGGTAAAATATGTACGTCATTCAAAATCACATCCACAAATTTTATTAAAAAATTAACCATCATTGAACACTTCTTGATCATAACTGATTCAAGACGGACTGACATTAAGAAATCTGGAAGCTTTGTATAGCCATTTCGTCCTATTATGGGACTCTTCAGCAGTACACATTCATGACCAGTCCACGTGAGAATCGAACTCAGTTTACGTGAACATCATTTAGCAGTCAAACGTCATGACAATTCATGGCTTATATCAATACACACCGGCAATTATGGACATACTACATTCGATTGGAACAATTTGCAGATACTGGATAGGGAAAGCACAAAGAATACTAGAGAATTTTTAGAAGCTTGGCACTCAAGTCAATCATCAGTCAACATCTACACATCGACACTGTTTCAACCTTGGAACTAATCAGAAAAATCACAGGCGACATAAAAGATACAATTAAAACAAAGGTGAAAACAAGGACAGACTTAAGGTCAACAACAACCAATCACGACTGAGGTTAACAGAACAAGCTATAGGTCAAACGTGGAGAAATACGAATATTTGTGATAATGATGTTGTTCCAGTGAACAATGAAAGCTCAGGGAACGAAACACCACTACAATCAAACTCAGTACCTTCCAGTTTAATGTGTGTAACCACCTAGCCTCTAGTGAACTGAGTCAGAATCAAACGGTGCTACAAACTTTACAAATCTTCTTCATGAATAACAACCATGAGCACACTAGTGGCAAGCTTCATGAAAAAATTTTCTCTATACTAGTGAGAAGCTGCCACCAATGGAGTTGAACTATATCAGCTGTCTGTCAAACACGATTGATGAAGTAACACAGTGTCATTAACACCGTTGGAAACTGGCTCAGGGGTCAGTTTTGTCAAACGGAGTCGCACAAAAGACCGAAGGTCCTGAGTTTAGTTCCCAGGCGCGGTATGATCAATAAGTACTTCTTAGTAGTCCTATACCAGGATGAAACAGCCGTTCAATGTTTCTAGTTTACTAACAGTAGTCTAGCTTCAATCAATTTATAATTTTAAACCATGAAAACACGACAATCTCTATAAATTTTATTTTATTCATTAAGATATTACTGAATTAAATGTTTATTAGCACAAAAAAAAACGCTTAATCAATCATGTTTTACTTTCTTAATTAAAAAAATACCATTCATTAAATACAATTTCAATCACTCTATCGATCAGGACAAATATTTACTTTTAGAATAAGAAAAAGAAAAGGTTTCTATATAACAAAAGTAGGTTTGTTCAGTGTGCTTTTATTGAAAGTACAGTTTGTCATTTAACACAAGTCTCTTGTTGTTGTGAACTGGTGATTACTCAGTCATAGTGTGGTGCGAGCTACTTATAAGTAGTATATGACGTGAGTGTCAATGTAATGTCTGGCAGCAGATCGGGAAAGATCAAGAAAGGAAGAGTTAGAAAACAATGGGATTTGTATGAAACGCATGAATATTGAGTGACAATGGATTGATGTTTAGCAACAGGAACAGTCAGTCCAGTTCGATATGATGAACTGATATTTTGCAAATGAACGATTGACGATATGGTTTTCCGATTTTACTGAGTAACTAACCGTAATTTTCGTTAAATACAAATCGGTTGCCCCACCTGTGTTCTCGTTCACTACAATAGAACAAACTATTCTCTTGTTGAGAAGGATAAATCAGAAGAGATAAAGTTTAACTTAACATCTCAAAGAAAGGTGAATCAATGCAATCACACAAATGTTGATTCGAGGTATATCTCATAGACTGTCAACAGAATTAGGGAATAGGTGAAAACGAGAAAGTTCAAGACAGAGTTCACTAGTGATCCCTAGTTAGTGGCCGTTACTCTTTGGACCTTAACTGAAAATGTTATTAATGATTGTAGGTAAACCTATATTCATATTCATGTGTCATTTATCTCGGGAGTCTTATCAGTGCCGATGGCCTGATGACTGACGAAATCTCAGCACGGATACATAAGGCTTGAATGGCATTAGTCAACGCGCGTCACTTATGGTGTAGGCAAGATGTCCAGTTGCTAATAAAAGGACGAGTTCATTCCGTCCTACTATATGGTTGCGAAACATGGACAGTCGGAGTGGAAGATATTCGTGGATTAAGGTTTTATCGATCATTAGGTTGTCTTCGAAGCAATTGCTCGTATATCCTGGGACACCGGAGTGACCAACGCTGTTATTAGGAAACGGGTGCTAGGTAAGAATGGCAGATCAATAGATGAAGTAATGAAACTTCATCAATTGAGGTGGTTGGGACATGTGTTGCGTATGCCTAACCACCGGACTGCCATCGATCGAGCTAAGTTTTGTAGTGTAGGAGTAGGTTGGAAGAAAGGTAAGGATGGTCCAGGACAAAAAACATGACAGAATCCATGAAGTTTACTGACAACTGGACTGAGTCATGTTGGTGAGCATGTAGGCTACCTGGTTGGGGTCCGCCAGATGATAGTAATCGATGGTTAGAAAACCTTGAATGACATGGCTCAGAATCGTTTGCAAAGGAGCAGGTGGCATCCCACTCTTTGTGTTCTATGAAATTCTAATCTTCTGGATTCGTCAACACCTCTACCTTTGTCTTTCTAAATTTATCTCACTGAATTATACTTTTTGAATCATATCTTCGCTCCCTAATCTTCTCCATTACTGCTAATACTTCTACTATCGCTATCACTCTTGGATTTGAACTGACAGTTTCGTCTGTGTGCTGATGTGGTCTGGCAACCTGAACTGATGTACTTATGTACGAACTTCTGCGTTGTTGTTCTGTCTGTCCGTCTGTCTATCTCACCATATTTGATACATTTGCCTTTCACTCTCATATGTACTTTACGATAAGAAAATATTATTTTAATAAAATACGATAGCCCAATATGAAAGGATATTTCATGTAGATTTATGAAGATTGTTGTTTACTAGTGAAATCATGAAACAAACATTGTTAGACCATCATTAGAATCATGGAAGCATAGACGGCCGCGTCCATGACTCCTGATACTGGCAGGATTCGAATTCGGGGCCTTAGGTCCTACACGCGAATGCCTAACCTTCAACGGTTTTAATGTCTAACTCTAATCAGTCAAGGGGTTTTGTACGATCTGACCCATTTGTCTTCGGTAGTTACTGCCTACACCGGACGACAAGTTTTAACTGCACGAATCCGAAGGGTTTTAGGTTTACATCTTGCTAGTAGCATGAATCGTGCATGTGCATTGTAGATGGGTCGCATACTAGGACGTAAAGGCTGCCCAATGCGTCCAGGCTTCTAATAGTAATCTAACAATGACTTCTATCTGAAGTTTGTGCTGATGATGTTGTTCAGAATAAGAACAATGAAAGCTACACAACCAAAACACACAGCTCAGAGAACCAAATACCACCACCACAATCATCCACCTGAGCTACAAATCTTCTCCACCATCTCACTGATTCGTGATTTCAGTAAAAAAAGATACTGGACAGGAATTTCGTATATCGTATAATGAATCCGGAGAATTTCTTACTGTAATCACGTATACAAATTATCAAATCAAATCGTTAGTATGATTCTCATTATTATCAACATATACAAGGGTGGAAGCAAGATCTTTCGATAAAAAATACACAGCAAGCACCAGTAAGTAAGTAAGTAAGCAGCACACAACCACTCGAAAATAAACAACTAAGGTTATAATCGAATTACTGATAAGTTCGGGAGGCATGTGACTGAAGACTAGGATAGAGGAAGTTAGTTTGTCCAAAAGCTAGGACGAGTCATGTGGGCACAGCCTAATGATACTTGCACTACATACCATTTGAAAGCTGGAAGCACTGGACGGCCGTTTCTCCATAGTATGGAACTCATTGGTGGAAGTACGTATCTACTATCAGCGCTTACGGAAAATGAACGCAGGACCTTTCGTTTAGCGTGCTAGACTATTGAGCCGGCATCCAACCGTGTTAATTTCGACCCTTAATCAATCGAAAGTATTGCGCAACCCCACCTATTGTCTGTAGGAGGTAACTACCCACTCCCAACACGATTGAAATCTACTAGTCCTGGTTCCGCATTAGAACTCAGAGAAATTTCCTTACGAAGTTAATCAATAGTGAGCACAGTGATCTGTTCATCATTTTAAGCTTTGAAAGATTCTCGGAGTGAAGTTCATCCGTGTCGGGTGTAGGCAGTAACTACCGAAGAAAATCACTGAGTTTGTACAAAATCCTTAGATTAACCTGAGTTAGACATGAACAACGTTGGATGAGGACTTTGTAGTCCATAGGTTAGATATTCGCGAGCAAGACCGAAGGTCCTATGTTTGATTCCCATATGCTGGGCACATGATTGTACACTCCCGATGAGTCCCACATACTAGGATCATGCGACCATTCCGCGTTTTCATATATCTAATGTTAGCCTAATAATGATTCATTGATGATGCGAAAATTTCAATTAAGAGACTAAAACAATCCTCAACTAACAACCACTTACTTATGTAATATAATATTCTTACTGATTACAACTCAACCAATGTGTTTTTTCTCTCTCACCATGGTAACCAACCAGTCTTTTATGAAAAACAATGATCAATTACTTTATGCACAATTTTTCATTTTAATTTTTTTTTTACTTATTTTGATGACAAATCAATCCAAGTTTACGTAATTTACAGAAAAAAACATTTTTTATTAAATGTACTTTACAAATTTGAACGGGGTTTATTTTTTCGGTCAAATCTTCTGTCTGACTAGACAAATATAATGAAATAAATGAGACATTGACAATTTTGGGGCAGAGTTTTAGAGATTTGCGTTTTTACACATTTGAAACCATGAATCGACCAATTTTAGACCACCATTAAAAACCTGGAAGCACTGAAAGACGGCCGTTTCGTCCTAGTATGGACTCATCAGTGCGGCCGCACTGATGAGTCCCATACTAGGACGAAACGGGCGTCTTTCAGTGCTTCCAGGTTTTTAATGGTGGTCTAAAATTGATCGATTCATGGTTTCAAATGTGTAAAAACGCAAATCTCTAAAACTCTGACCCAAATAATCAATGTCTCATTTATTTCATTATATTTGTCTAGTCAGACAGAAGATTTGACCGAAAAAATAAACCCCGTTCAAATTTGTAAAGTACATTTAATAAAAAATGTTTTTTTCTGTAAATTACGTAAACTTGGATTGATTTGTCATCAAAATAAGTAAAAAAAAAATTAAAATGAAAAATTGTGCATAAAGTAATTGATCATTGTTTTTCATAAAAGACTGGTTGGTTACCATGGTGAGAGAGAAAAAACACATTGGTTGAGTTGTAATCAGTAAGAATATTATATTACATAAGTAAGTGGTTGTTAGTTGAGGATTGTTTTAGTATTTTTAATTGAAATTTACGCATCATCAATGAATCATTGTTAGGCTAACATTAGAAATATGAAAACACGGAATGGTTGTATGATCCTAGTATGTGTGACTCATCGGGAGTGCACGCTGATGTCCTCAGCGCATGCGAATCGAACACGGGACTTTCGATCTTGCTCGCGAATATCTAACCTATGGACTACAAAGTCCTCATCCAACGTTGTTCATGTCTAACTCAGGTTAATCTAAGGATTTTGTACAAACTCAGTGATTTTCTTCGGTAGTAACTGCCTACATCCGACACGGATGAACTTCACTCCGAGAATCTTTCAAAGCTTAAAATGATGAACAGATCACTGTGCTCACTATTGATTAACTTCGTAAGGAAATTTCTCTGAGTTCTAATGTGGAACCAGGACTAGTAGATTTCAATCGTGTTGGGAGTGGGTAGTTACCTCCTACAGACAATAGGTGGGGTTGCGCAATACCTTCGATTGATTAAAGGTAGAAATTAACACAGTTGGATGCCGGCTCAATAGTCTAGCACGCTAAACGAAAGGTCCTGCGTTCATTTTCCGTAAGCGCTGATAGTAGATACGTACTTCCACCAATGAGTTCCATACTATGGAGAAACGGCCGTCCAGTGCTTCCAGCTTTCAAATGGTATGTAGTGCAAGTATCATTAGGCTGTGCCCACATGACTCGTCCTAGCTTTTGGACAAACTAACTTCCTCTATCCTAGTCTTCAGTCACATGCCTCCCGAACTTATCAGTAATTCGATTATAACCTTAGTTGTTTATTTTCGAGTGGTTGTGTGCTGCTTACTTACTTACTTACTGGTGCTTGCTGTGTATTTTTTATCGAAAGATCTTGCTTCCACCCTTGTATATGTTGATAATAATGAGAATCATACTAACGATTTGATTTGATAATTTGTATACGTGATTACAGTAAGAAATTCTCCGGATTCATTATACGATATACGAAATTCCTGTCCAGTATCTTTTTTTACTGAAATCACGAATCAGTGAGATGGTGGAGAAGATTTGTAGCTCAGGTGGATGATTGTGGTGGTGGTATTTGGTTCTCTGAGCTGTGTGTTTTGGTTGTGTAGCTTTCATTGTTCTTATTCTGAACAACATCATCAGCACAAACTTCAGATAGAAGTCATTGTTAGATTACTATTAGAAGCCTGGACGCATTGGGCAGCCTTTACGTCCTAGTATGCGACCCATCTACAATGCACATGCACGATTCATGCTACTAGCAAGATGTAAACCTAAAACCCTTCGGATTCGTGCAGTTAAAACTTGTCGTCCGGTGTAGGCAGTAACTACCGAAGACAAATGGGTCAGATCGTACAAAACCCCTTGACTGATTAGAGTTAGACATTAAAACCGTTGAAGGTTAGGCATTCGCGTGTAGGACCTAAGGCCCCGAATTCGAATCCTGCCAGTATCAGGAGTCATGGACGCGGCCGTCTATGCTTCCATGATTCTAATGATGGTCTAACAATGTTTGTTTCATGATTTCACTAGTAAACAACAATCTTCATAAATCTACATGAAATATCCTTTCATATTGGGCTATCGTATTTTATTAAAATAATATTTTCTTATCGTAAAGTACATATGAGAGTGAAAGGCAAATGTATCAAATATGGTGAGATAGACAGACGGACAGACAGAACAACAACGCAGAAGTTCGTACATAAGTACATCAGTTCATGTTGCCAAACCACATCAGCACAAATACGTAACTGTCACTTCAAATCCAAGAGTGATAGCGATAACAGAAGTATTAGCAGTAATGGAGAAGATTAGGGAGCGAAGATATGATTCAAAAAGTATAATTCAGTGAGATAAATTTAGAAAGACAAAGGTAGAGGTGTTGACGAATTCAGAAGATTAGAATTTCATAGAACACAAAGAGTGGATGCACCTGCTCCTTTGCAAACGATTCTGAGCCATGTCATTCAAGGTTTCTAACCATCGATTACTATCATCTGGCGGACCCCAACCAGGTAGCCTACATCTACCAACATGACTCAGTCCAGTTGTCAGTAACTTCATGGATTTCTGTCATGTTTTGGTCTGACCATCCTTACCTTTCTTCCAACCTACTCCTACACTACAAAACTTAGCTCGTCGAGGCAGTCGGTGGTTAGGCATACGCAACACATGTCCCAACCACCTCAATTGATGAAGTTTCATTACTTCATCTATTGATCTGCCATTCTTACCTAGCACCCGTTTCCTAATAACAGCGTTGGTCACTCCGGTGTCCCAGGATATACGAGCAATGCTTCGAAGACACCTATGATCGAAAACCTTTAATCCACGAATATCTTCCACTCCGACTGTCCATGTTTCGCAACCATATAGTAGGACGGAATGAACTCGTCCTTTTATTAGCAACTGGACATCTTGCCTACACCATAAGTGACGCGCGTTGACTAATGCCATTCAAGCCTTATGTATCCGTGCTGAGATTTCGTCAGTCATCAGGCCATCGGCACTGATAAGACTCCCGAGATAAATGACACATGAATATGAATATAGGTTTACCTACAATCATTACTAACATTTTCAGTTAAGCTTCAAAGAGTAACGGCCGCTAACTAGGGATCACTAGTGAACTCTGTCTTGAACTTTCTCGTTTTCACCTATTCCCTAATTCTGTTGACAGTTATGAGATATACCTCGAATCACATTGTGTGTTGATTGATTCACCTTTCTTTGAGATGTTAAGTTAAACTTTATCTCTTCTGATTTATCCTTCTCAACAAGAGAATAGTTTGTTCTATTGTAGTGAACGAGAACACAGGTGGGGCAACCGATTTGTATTTAACGAAAATTACGGTTAGTTACTCAGTAAAATCGGAAAACCATATCGTCAATCGTTCATTTGCAAAATATCAGTTCATCATATCGAACTGGACTGACTGTTCCTGTTGCTAAACATCAATCCATTGTCACTCAATATTCATGCGTTTCATACAAATCCCATTGTTTTCTAACTCTTCCTTTCTTGATCTTTCCCGATCTGCTGCCAGACATTACATTGACACTCACGTCATATACTACTTATAAGTAGCTCGCACCACACTATGACTGAGTAATCACCAGTTCACAACAACAAGAGACTTGTGTTAAATGACAAACTGTACTTTCAATAAAAGCACACTGAACAATCCTACTTTTGTTATATAGAAACCTTTTCTTTTTCTTATTCTAAAAGTAAATATTTGTCCTGATCGATAGAGTGATTGAAATTGTATTTAATGAATGGTATTTTTTTAATTAAGAAAGTAAAACATGATTGATTAAGCGTTTTTTTTTGTGCTAATAAACATTTAATTCAGTAATATCTTAATGAATAAAATAAAATTTATAGAGATTGTCGTGTTTTCATGGTTTAAAATTATAAATTGATTGAAGCTAGACTACTGTTAGTAAACTAGAAACATTGAATGGCTGTTTCATCTTGTTATGGGACTACTAAGAAGTACTTATTCACCATACCGCGCCAGGGACCTAAACTCAGGACCTTCGGTGTTACGTGAGACAACGTTTGACCGTATTGACCATTGAGCCAGTTTCCCAAGGGTGTTAATGATATTGCGTTACTTCATCTACTGTGTTTGACAGACAACTGCCTCACACCTGATATAGGTCAACTCCACTGGTGGTAGCTTCTCACTAGTACAGAAAAATTTCTTTAATGAAGCTTGCCACTAGTGAGCTCATGGTTGTTATTCATGAAGAAGATTTGTAAAGTTTGTAGCACCGTTTGATGCTGACTCAGTTCTCTAGAGGCTAGGGGGTTACACACATTAAACTGGAAGGTACTGTGTTTGATTGTAGTGGTGTTTCGTTCTCTGAGCTTTCATTGTTCATTGGAACAACATCATTATCACAAATATTCGTATTTCTCCACGTTCGACCCATAGCTTGTCCTGTTAACCTCAGTCGTGATTGGTTGTTGTTGACCTTAAGTCTGTCCTTGTTTTCACCTTTGTTTTAATTGTATCTTTTATGTCGCCTGTGATTTTTCTGATTAGTTCCAAGATTGAAACAATGTGGATGTGTTCGTTGATTGCTGATTGACCTGAGTGCCGAGCTTCTAAAAATTCTCTAGTGTTCTTTGGACACTCCCTCTATCCAGTATTTCCATTTTTCCAATCGAATTTGTGTCCATAATTGTCGGTGTGTATTGATATAAGCGAAGAATAGTCGTGGCAACTGAATACTAATTGGTGTTTCCGTAAGCTGAGTTTGATTCCCACGTGCACTGGTCATGACTGTGTACTGCTGAAGAGTCCCATAATGGGACGAAACGGCTATACAAAGCTTCCAGATTTCTTAATGTCGGTTTACCTTATATCGTTTTTGATCAAGAAGTGTTCAATGATGGTTAATTTTTTAATAATATTCGTGGATAAGATTTTGAATGAAGTGCATATATTACCAAATTACAGAGTTACTCAGTAAAATAGGAAAACCATATCGTAAACCGTTAATTTGCAAAATATCAATCTATCATCAATCGATTGTCTGACATTTCACTGTTCACGCGTTTTATACGAATTTCTTTGTGTCCCCACTCTTCCTTTCTTGATCTTCCCTCATCTTCTGCTGCCAGACATAACGTTTTTACTCGCGTCATTTACTACTTATAAGTAGCGCGCACTACACATAGACTGTTGATAAGTGAATGATTTTTCTTGTAAGCGTTTTGTTTTAGCAAGTTAGATTGCTACAGGACGGGGTCGCTAACCCAATGCCCAACCCTACTCCTTAATCCACAAGCTTAGAACCAGAAGTAACCCTTGAAAGTATCCTGCCGATGTTCTTCCTTACATATATGTATATTGTTGGGGACGTTAAAAAGCCAGAACTCACTTGATGATAAAGGTCCTCATTTTGGATTTTATTTACAGGCTGATCAGCTGACCTTGAGATTACGTTTCCCACACGGAAAGTTCCTGACTGTTATTAGTTGATGTACTGTTTTAGCACGCTATGTTTGTGACTCTCCCAAGGACGTTTCTATCATGCGTACTTGTCAGCCTCATATTTTCTGAACGCTTGTAGAATACACTGTCTACGCCATATCAAGACTTCTTCCTCTACTTAGTAGGGCCTTGGGTCGTTCGGGTTACAGTAGCCTATCGTGTCACTTGAACATTTGTCTTCACTCTCGTTTACTGACTAAGGTGAACTCGTAATAGCAAGCAAGCAATCAATTGACGAACATAACATACAAAACTGTATAGTTTCTCTTTTAATCTTTATTCCTAACAGATATTATTGGACACTGAATGGTAAACGTATCAACTGGATCAAACCATACCAGCCAGTTAAAACAACACCAACAACAACATCACAACAAGTATTATCACAATCAATTGATACTTCGTTATCAGATGAAGAGAAAAATCAGTTCAATTTGAATGATTCATATACTCTGATGATGATGATGAATGATGAATCAGGTTTATGGTATTTCGATGTACAAAACAAAGTGCCGCATAATGTAATCATAACTGGAATATATCAATGTATAGCTATAAATGCGTTTGGTAAAGCTTTATCAATGCCAATGAGATTAGAAATTGCACGTAAGTGTACCAGTCGGATGGTAGATGAATACGGTTATTTGAATGTTTGAATTCAAATAAACAAGAACTTTACTTAGAAATCATGAATGAATCCATTGTTAGACCAACATTAGAAACGTGGAAGCACTGGATGACCGTTTCGTCCTGGTATTGGGACTTGTCAGCAGTGAGCATCCAAGACTTTTACGAGTAGCAGGAGCTTAATAATTCAGAGGCTGGGCCGAATTCCTGGGTTCGATGCATACAAGTAGCAGGGGTCGTCATTGCGCACTGCTGATGAGTCCCGTATTAGGACGAAACAGTTGTCTAATGATTCCAGATTTCTTATGATAATCTAACAATGATTCATTCATGATGTCAATGTGAAACTACCATCTCCATCAGACTGCAAAGTCGAAGAGCCATATAGTCTGAGATTACTAAAGCCTTAGTTAACAAAAATATTTCAAAAAGTCAGCTGGTAACCTCATCTTTGTATTCATTATTTAGTTTTATTTCCATTTGTGTATGTTTAACATATCGCTAAATGTTCTTTGACATTGAATTCTTGAAAGTGCTGTCTATTTTTACGTTTTCTTATTAATAAATTGTATGTGTTGCGGGGTTATTGTGAAGATTGTTAAGTTTCATCTACAACCATTAATCGACCAATGTTAGATCACCATTAGAATCCTGGAAGCACTGGACGGCCGTTTCGTCCTGGTATGGGACTCATCAGCAGTGCGCATACACGACTCCCGCACACCGCGGGACTCGAACCCAGGACCATCGGTACTGTGCGTGAAGTCCCTAACAGTTAAACCACTAAGCCGGTATCCAACGGTGTTAATGTCTAACTTGATCAAAGTCACGGAGTTGCGCAACCTCATACCCTGTATACATCCGGACAAGTTGGACTTCACTGGTCACGACTTCCCACTAGAACTCGGAGATTTTGATTTTCTCAACTTCTCTTTACTATAAATTACACATTGAAATCATCAATCAATCATTGTTAGACCATCATTAGAAACCGAAAAGCACTGAACGGCAGTCAAGTCCTGGTATAGAACTCATCAGCAGGACGCATCCATTACTCCTGCTACTCGCACGATTCCAACTCAGGACCTTCAGTCCTGCGTGCAAACGCCGGCGCCATCTAACAGTATTAGTGTCGAACTCTGATTAATCTAGGGATTTTGCGTGACCCAATCCATGTGTCTTCGGTAGTTACTGCCTACTTCCGACACGGGGTTGAACTCGACTGATCACGTCTTTTCACCAGAACTGCGAGAATTTACTTTCACAGTTAGTCACTGAAGAGCGCATTGTGAGATTTTCTCAATTAGAGTTTTGGAGATCAGTGTTTCAACACGTTGAAATTATCAATCAACAATGATTGATTGAACGGTCGTCTGTCAGTGCTTCCATGTTTCTAATGGTGGTCTAACAATGACTGTTTGCTGATCTCAATGTGTAAAAACACTGATATCCATAAGTCGAATTGAAAAAATTCGTCGAAATCGTAAACTAAACATTATCAGACCAGCATTAGAAACTTGGGAGCACTAGATGGCTGTTTCATTCCGGTATTCTAGTGCGATACCTTGACCAATGGAGTCCAACCCTATTGGGTGTACGTTGGTATCCTACAAACACAATAGGTGAGGTTGTGCAAAACGTTTGACTGATCAGAGTTAGACATGAATACCGTCGGATTTCAATGTTCATTTCAGTAGTCTGCTATGCTTTAAAAATGTACAACTTACACAATACTCTTTAGATTTATTTCAAGCTGTACATAAATATGTATTGATTTATTGGATCGATTCGACCATGTTGCACTACTATACAGGTATCATCTATGTCAGATCATTTGACCTTCATCCAAAAATACTGTTAACCTTTTGAAATGATGTAATCATTTACTGAGTTATCAAAAATTTGATCTCATGTATTATGTACGCTTTGATAAAAGCAAGTTTTGAGTTTGTTTGTTAAAAATGTATGACATCATGATTACTTCATGTGTACTTTTAGTATTGATCATGCACTTTAGGATCAACAAGATGACTCAATGTCAAATGTGACGTAATCTATAAATCTTCAACTTTGAATACGTGATAAATCATCGTTTGTTTTACTGCTTTTGCCATTAGTCATTATTTTTCGATATCGAGTTACTGAGATTATTGAGGTTTCATTGAAATTAGGAACGATTTTATTGTTAGACCATCATTAGAAACCAACAAACACCGGAAGGTTGTTTCGTCATAGTGTTCTGACCGTTAGTAGTGCTCATACACGATCCTCATTGGCAGTAATTGAATCCACGACCTTTAGTCTCGCTCACAAACGCTCAACCTCTAGACCATTAATGTCAGTGTCTAACCTTAATCAATCTCTGTTATTGCGCAACCTCACCGATTAGTCATTACCTGAAGGGGTGTCATGGAAATAGGTTTTATAACATCAAGTGTATTCTCCATAAATTGATTTGTACTGAGTAAG
>OX103976.1:4036919-4085992 GCA_944470395.2 Schistosoma turkestanicum | reverse complement strand
ATATTACAATTCCAATGTAATTTAACTTTTATTTTAGAGATAATTTAACATTACAAAATGATTTTGATCATAATGATCGACTGAATATATCATCAACCTCATCACCATCATCAACATCATCCTCATCCTCTTTGTCATTCAATAATGAAAGTTTAATGATTTTCAACTTGACACCAAGTGATACTGGCCTGTATACATGTATAGCTAGTACACAGTTGGATAGTACAAATGCTTCTATTCATTTGATAATTCAAGGTAAGTGAATAAATTTGTATTGCTGTTGTTAGTGTGTGAGGTCCAATTATCTGCGTGTTCGGATAGCTCGGTTATTAGCTCGTCTAGACAATCGTTACTAAGTAGCGTCGAACGGTTTATAAATCAGAAGGCGAACTCGTAGTGTTGAATACGTTTATTTGGGACACACACAAAGCGAAGCGGAGAAGCAGTGAATAAAACGAATGAAGCGACGTGAATTGGAGAAGGATAGTGAGCCAACTCCTAGAGATAGAACATGACTAAGAATAGATAGTCAGACAAATATAAGACAGACATGCGACAAGCGAAAAATGCACACATGAATAGAAGCGACGAATAGTTGACAAAGTCGAATGACAAGTGGGACACGTCATGTGAACTCATACAAACCAGACAATAATAATAAGAACGAATGGTACATACAAATTGTTGCTTCCAATACAAATGGCTTGGTTAAATAGATTAATCGAAAGGGCTTAACCAAGTTAAATGTAAACGAACTGGAATATTATATGTGGAGGCACTACAAGTGTAAAATATCATGAATACTAATAGTTAGATTTGGAAACTTTGAATGACACTGTTCGAAAATCGTTTGCGATGATGCCTGATGTAGGTGTAGGCTGGAAGTAAGCTAGAGGTGGCCAGACTAAAACATAGCACAAATCGATGAAGTCAGTGATTAGGTGGACTGAGCCATGTTGGTAGGTTGGTTGAGGTCCACGAGACAACAGTAAGTGATGGCTAGAGACTTTGAATGACATGGCTCATAATGGCTTGCAAAGACAAAGGCTCATACATTCTGTCCTCTCTTAAATCTAATTTTCTAAATTCTTCATCAGCTTTAACTTTCTCTTTCTAAACTTATCTCACTGAATTATACTTCTTGAATTATATCTTCAAACGCTAATCTTATCCAGTTACCGCTAATACTTCTACTATCTCTACTACTGTGGGATTTGAATGGACAATTTCATCCCTGGGTGTGGTAATATGGAATGGCAACTTGAACTGGTGTAAGTTATGTATCGAATTCTACATGGTTGCTGATTGACTAATGACTGGCTGACTGACAGTTCGAATATTCTCATTTAAGTCAATCAAGTAGAAGAAGTCATCCCTTTAACTCCGGTATATATATATATATATATATATATATATATATATATATATTTATAATATACAATAGCCAAATATCCTTTCTATTCCACTCTTTCTTTCTCAGTGAAGTAACCACTCTTGGAGGGCGCCACTTCACAACATATTTGAGACGGTAAGGCATTAAGTACGACTTCTATGACATTGACTATAAATACATGGCCATATGAGAGAGGATTGTCCCTATTTCAGTTGAACCAGGGCATTTGGAGGCTGATTATTTTAAATATTTGTAGTAGAATTGTTAATAATTTGGACTTTACTTACTTACTTTGATTTCGCCTTTTACTCCTTGTGGAGCATAGGCCCCCGACCAGGATTCTCCAATCTACACTTTCCTGGGCCTTCCTTTCCAGTTCTGTTCAATTGAGATTTATTCTTCTTATGCTTGTCACCGTTTCTCGGTGTAATCTTTTTCTCGGTCTTCCTCTGTTCCTTTGATCCTGGGGGTTCCAGGTGACGGATTGTCTTGTAACGCAGTTGGATGATTTCATCAATGTTTATCCCATCCACTTCCAGCTCTTTATCTTGATTTCTTCCTCCACTGGGGACCGGTTTATTCTCTCCCATAGCAGGTTTTTGCTGATGGTGCCTGAGCCAACGGATCCGAAATATTTTTCGTAGACAACTTTTAATAAACACTCATATCTTCCGTAGTTCTCCAAGTTTCTGCCCCCGTGGATGACTCTACTGTACGAACATTCCATGTACCTGAGTTAATGGTTGCTCTGGTTTTGAGAAGGGACATTGGTCTCGTAACTTTCGAAGGAACTCAGCTTTCACAAACAAGACGTCATAACTCATTCAAATGAGCTTGAATTATTTCATCTCGTCAGCGTCTTTTTAGACAGTTAGTTTTCCACTAGAAAGGGTCCCTAACCTGCAATACTTAAGCCTCCTCATTTGTCCAGGCTTTAGAATGGCAGTAGCCTCAGTAGGGGTTCGGGTGGAGTTCCACATCATCTAACACTCATTCATTGGTTGATAATGGTATACATCACTAACATTTTTTCACTCAGTTACATAATGAATTTCATGGAAATAATTTTTTTACACATTCATATTAATTCAGGACGTCCACAACCACCGAAATCTGTTAAATTAACATGTAATCATCGTAATACATTATCGCCTTACGTCATGTTAACATGGGAAATCGGTGAGACGAATAATGCACCAGTGGAAAAAGTTTTAATTACTTATATTACAGGATTTTATCGTCCTATGGAAGGTTTTTCTTCATTCAAACAAAATACTAATGATCACGTTACATTATTCAATAGTGAAGATTTCAATCATCACATCAAAAGCAATCACAATAATCTTTATTGGTTAAATAAAACTGCGTTAGAAATAGCTCAAACCATGATCAACCAAGCTATACTCAAAGATCAATGGCATTCAAGTGATCTTGTACCAGAAATAAAAGTTATTGAATATTTAAAAAGTAAAAATCATTCGTTACAAGAATTGAATATTGATCATCATAGGAATTCAGCGAAACTTCCATTGAACATTGGACGTGCATTTATTCGATTAAACTCTGATGTCATTTATCATTTTCGTATTGAATTATTAAATCATGTGGGTAAATCCTCACCAAGTGATATTATACCAAAATTGACAGTTGAACAAAATGAATTATGTATACTTCCACCGGAACCAACTTTAAATAATCCGGAATATTTGATTGTTTACGGAAATAAACCAAATAATTTGATTATACAATGGAAGGTAAAATATATATGATTTATAATACACTACTTATTATTTAAAAAGTAGCCTAACTTTTCACTGATAATTTATTCACAAAGGACGAGAAGTTTCCATCTAATGAAATTCTCCCACATGTACTTAAATCTGTTTTTACTTTGCTTAAAAACATTTTGTGCAGGCAACAAATGTAATGATACACTTGATGCTAGCTTACTAATCAGAAGACCTTGTGTTATATTACTTAATTACTTATGCCAGTTACTCCTAATGAAGGATAGGCCTCCGAACAGCATTCTTCAACCTATACTGTACTGCTTTTTTTTATAAAGTTGTGAACATTATTGAGTTTCATTGAAATCATAAATCAGCCGTTGTTGGACCGTCATTAGAAACCTAGAAGCACTAGATGGTCGTTTCCTCATGCTATCGGAGTCATCAGAAATGGGCATCCACGACGCCTGATCACAGGAGTTCAACCCAAAACCATCAGTCTCAAACATCAACGCTTAACCCTTAAAACACTGTGCCAGCATCCAACTGTCTTAATGCCTGATTGCAGCCAATCTCGACAACACTATCATGATAATCATAAGATGAGCTCACTGGTGACTATCTTCTTGAGGAAATTCCCGCGGTTGTAGTGAGAAGCAATGATCCTTGGAGTTCAGCCCTGTCCGGTGTAAGGCAGCAACCCACCAAAGACAATCGATGAGGCTGAGCAATATCTTGGATTAATCAAAGTTAGACATGGATGCTAGCCCACTGATCTGGAAGTTAAAGGTTTCCACTTGAGACAGAAAGTCCTCAGTTCAACTCCAGTGGGCGGGCATAGTGGATGCACACTGCTGACAACGAAATGGCCGTTTAGTGCATCCAGGTTTCTTGCTAATTGTTACGCCTGCACGTAAACACGTCAACTTGATATACTTGAACTATTACGAGTTTACCTAGTCGGAAAACGAGAGCGAGCATCGAGGATCCGGTGGGTGACACGACATGCTACTCAAATCCGATTATCCCAACTCCCATATTTAGTAAAAATAAGACTTGAATGTGAAGTAGAACCTGTATTCTACAAGCATCTAGAAAGTGCTAGGTCCGAATCTAGAAGAGAATCAGGATCCCGCAGTAGGGATCCGGGACCGAGCCCTGGTCCTGGTCGTGGTCATCAAATGTTACAGATAATGCGTATTTATACATTTTGGTCGAATAGGAAACAGCATCGAATTCTGTGACATTGACAGTTAAGACGACCAATAGGAAGTAACATTTGAAATGACATTGACAGTTCGGATGACCAATAAGAGACAACATTGAAGTATTTGACTTTGATAGTTAAAACGACCATAATTTTTTACCAATAGAGATCGACCAATAGGATTTGATCAATAATTCTCTTAGGATATTGGATGAATATCCTAACGCTATCATAATTACTCCAAAATATGTCATGACTTGTTTAAAATGTATTGACTTATCGATTTATTTCTATTTTTTTTTAAAAAACAGCCATTGGATCCTATGGAACATAATGGTCCCGGTTTAATTTATCGTTTCACCATTCATTGTTTAGACTGTATATATGGTCCTTCAAAAAATGTATTGAATTATACGATTGTGAGAAATTGGTCTAAAAATCGATTAGAATTGATGGATTTGATTACACCACGACTATCATCCAATAATATTGAACGAAACGAGACTGATACATGGAGTATAGAAACTTTTCGTACATATCAAGTAAGCAATTAAAAATCAATGATTCTTTGATGGGATGTTCTTTTTACTGCATTGGTATGTTGGTCAAATGAATGGTATGCTTGAATGGTATTACGAGTTATAAGCTGGTCGAAGGCGATGTCTCAACGACACGTTTGTCCGCGGCCCTGCTAATTGTATCAAGAAGTCTTGATAAGGCGTAGAAAGTGTTTTCTACAAGCATCCAGAAAACACGAGGTCAAAAAGTACACAAATCGAGCCTATTTATACATGATGGAAACGTCCATGGAAAGGCCACAAACATAGTGTATTAAAATGACCTAGTCAAGGATTTTCCGAGTGTGAAATGTAAGCTGAAGGTCGACTTATACGTGTGTTGTGGGTCTATTTAAGCGTGTTCTTAATGTTCATGATTAGCTCGTCCAGACAATCGTTACAAAGTAGCGTCTGACGGTTGTAAATCAGAAGGCGAACTCATTCGCAGTGATGAACACGTTTATTTTTGGACACACCACAAAGCGAAGTTGAAAAGCAGCAAATAAAGCGAACGAAACGACGTGAATTGGAGTAGGCTGTTGAGCCAACTCCTAGGCGAAGGAAGCGAATGGATAGGCGAAGTGCGCTGAAGAAGGCTAATGAGCCAACTCCAAGAGATAGAGCATGACTAAGAATAGTCAGACAAATATAAGACAGACATGTGACCAACGAGATAGGCATGCACACACATGAATAAAAGCGACGAATAGTTGACAAGGTCAAATGACAAGTGGGACACGTCATGTGAGCTCATCATACAAACCAGACGATAATAAGAACGAATGGTGCATATAAATTGTTGCTCGCAATACAAATGGCTTGGTTAAATAAATTAATCGAAAGGGTTTAACCAAATTAAATGTAAGCGAACCGGAATATATGTGGAAGCAATACACGTGAACACATAAAAAAATCCAAAATTAGGACCTTTATCAAATGAGTTCTGGGGATCTAACGCCTCCTAAAAGACCTAAATAAGACTTATTTTCTTTTTATCATACAGCGGTAACCGTCTACGAGACGATTCGCCTGTTGACTTAGAATATGCTGACACTGACAAAATGCAGTGTTCTGACCACACAAAAAAATTGTATGCGCCTTCGGGATACGATTCTCCCACTCCAAAATGAAAAATTCTGCTTCAGTAGATTGGCTTAAGTTGGCACCTGAACTAGTGATAGGGAATGAAGTGGTTGAGTGTGCTGCGTGACTCACTTATCTTGGGAAGTTGATCAATGCTGACGGCCTGGTATATGACGAAATTTCAGTACTGATACAAAAGTTTCGATTGGCTTTTTCTAACTTGCCTTATTTATGGCGTAGGCAAGAGATTCATCAGTTAGTAAAGGAAGCGACAACTGTGCGACAGTTCGCTTTGTTCTACTTTGTGAATGTGGCAGAACGTGACCGTTAAGAAAAGAGGATGTAGGTAGAGTACTCGCATTGGGAAAAGAGTACTAGGTACGATTGACAAATCAACTGCTGAAGCTGTGAATCTTTATCATTTCAGGTGTTTGGGACGTGTGTTATGTATGCACAGTCACTGACTACCTCGATGAGCATTGTTGTCCGATATAGATGTAGGCTAGAAGAAGGCTTGAGATGCCTAAACTAGAACATATTACAAGTCCTTGAAGTCACTGACAACTGGAATGAATCATGTTAGTAAAAGTTTATTACTTTGTCGGTATCGTTGAGACAACCATACTTCTGGTTAGAGATTTTGAGTGACATGGTTTAAAATCGTTTGCAATGGCGCAGCTGCATCCATTTTATATCTTCTTTCAAACTCTAATCTTCTGAATTTTTCATCTCCATATTTCTCATTTTTCATTTATTTCCCTGGATTATACTTTTCGAACCATCTCCTCAAACTCTGATCTACTCCATTACTGCCTATACTTCTCTCTACCTCTTCTTCATTTGGATTCGAATTGACAATCCCACCTCTCTGTGCTAATGTGTACTTACGTACGTTTGTTATTGACTGACTGACTAACATCCGGCGACCGAGGTGACAATAAAGAATTTGAAATCGTTTGATATTTCTGTATTAGGAGTAATACAATTAATCTAAGTTGGCGATATGGACGAGTATAGATTGATTTGCTGTCTGATAAATAACACGCTTGTCAAGATCATTAAAGTTGTTGCGCTATGAATGAGAAATACTTATGAGTAGTATCTGACTAAGACATGCGTTTGTGTTTTTCATTCAGTTTTGTAGAAATCGCACTGCTCTGAAAATCACGTTACTTTCGCCTTGTGAAACGAAATACAAGTAATAAGCACTGAAAGCATTATAGATAAACTCACTTACTTACGTTTACTTTTGCCTGTTACCCCCGAATGGAGCAAAGGCCGACCATCAGTTTTCGCCAACCAAATCTGTCCTGGGCTTCCCTTTCCAATTCTGTCCAATTTTTGTTCATTCTTCTCATATCTTTCTCTATTTCTCGGCATAATGTGTTCTTTGGCCTTCCACTTTTCTTTTTGCCTTGAGGGTTCCAAGTGAGAGCTTGTCTCGTAACGCAGTTAAGTGCTTTTCGTAATGTGTGTCCCATCTACTTCCACTGCTTCTTCCTGATTTCCAACTCCGCTGGAATCTGGTTTGTTCTCTCCCACAGTACGTCGTTACTGACAGATAGATAAACTTAACTCTAATTATAACACCCTAATAACACTGAAAGACTACTACTCCCTGCATATCAGTCCTATTGACTTCATAAATTATTGTACTGTATTCTATTTTAAAGGTTACTTTACGAGCTGAAAATTATTTAGGTTCTTATGGAATCAAACCATTATTAGTTACTGGACGTTCCGGTGAAGATATACCACAATTCGCTCCAACACAATTAAGAATCCTAAATATTGGTTCAAACCATCTGCTACTCAGTTGGAAAATGATTAAAGATATTGATTTTACATTGAAAATTAATGGTATCTTTCAAGGATTTCGAGTGGAATGGTGTGATGCAGATTTATCAAATGATTCTTGTGAATTTTATAAAAAATTTCAGGTTAGAAAAAATAGTTCAGTTCGGTTTGTTTTTATTTTAGTTTATTACAATTGGCTACTGATATTTACATTTAAGTAGGTAAACGGGTTGTGATGAATAATACTATATAAAGCGACACTTTCCACATGGTATGAAATAATGCAAACTGTACTATTCTCCTTTGGGATAACTCAGTATAGTACACCGAGCTAGTAGTATATTATCAATCACTGAGTTAGATTCCCAACTTTAGTCAATTCAAGGTACAATCGGATCATCACCGAATAACTCTACTGTCAGTTGTTTTAATCAAGTTCGCGGCATGAAAATACAACTTTGGATGTTGGTAACTCGTATATGCACGTTTATTATTTAGTGAAAAGTGATTCAACGTGAAAAACTGAAAATCAATAAACTGTAGATAGTTATTTAGTCTAAGAATGTAACTCTTCATCAATGTACAGTCAAAGACATACATGTATATACGTCTATGATGTGGCGGAGAAAATTATGTAGTTCAAGTGGATGACTGCGATGGTATTTTGTGGTTTTGGAGCTTTCACTGTTCTCCTGAACAATGTCATCAGCACACAGAATCGAAATAAAGATGAAGACAACTACAGGACTAAGATCAGCAACAACGATCAATGAATATTTCGGTCGACAGAACAAGCTACGAGTCATACTGCATGGAGAAACTCGAATACTTCACTCTTCTACCTGAAGTTTGTGCTGATGATGTTATTGTCTAGAAGAAAGACAATATAAGCCCCACAATCAAAACATCCAGCTCAGAAAAGGAAACTTCATTGTGTACTAATTAAGCAGATCATATCATGGATGAAAAAGGCATATATTCTTTGATATGATTTATGGCTGAACATACCTAGAAAATGATTAGCCTCCTGATTCCTAACGGTCTTCAACTCTTGAACCCTAAAGAGAAAGTAAACGGTGAAAAGTGAAAAAAAAACAGTTTCATTTTGAAGTTTGGTTTACGCATGGAAAATAAGGGTATTCATAGTGTCACAGATCACTTTGTGATCTTAGATGCTTCTACAGAACTAAACTGAAATCGGTTGAAAATTCAGGATAATAACGAGAGCATCATAAAGTGTTTCCTCGAGTTTTCTTGAAGACTTCTGTTATGCATGCACGTAAACACGTCAATTTGATATGCTTGAACTAATACGAGTTTACCTAGTCGGAAAAAAAGGATCGAGGATCCGGCGACACGACATGCTACTCTAATCCGATTATCCCAACCCCCACACTGAGTAAAAAATAAGAGGACTTGAAATGAAGTGGAACCTGTATTCTACAAACATCCAGAAAGTTGGAGGTCCGAGTTCAGAAGAGAATGAGGATCGCGGACTAAGGATCCGTGTCCGGGTCCGGGTCATAAAACGTCACAGATAATGGGTATTTATACATTTTGGTCGAATAGGCAACAACATCGAATTCTGTGACATTGACAGTTAGGTTGACCAATAGGAAACAACATTTGAAGTGACATTGATAGTCAGGACAACCAATAAGAAACAACATTGTAGCACGTGACTTTGATATCTAGGGCGAACATAAAATTGACCAATAGGAATTGGACAATAATTCTCTTAGGATTATTGGTTGAATATCCTAACAACTTCAAATAAAACACCCGCTAGTAGCAGATACATTTTTTTTCAACATTCTTTTACACTCCTGCGTAGACTTTTTCAAACAATCACCAAGAGTTATTTTCTTCAGTCCATCTCTATCTCTCTCTCTCTCTTTTTAAAGGATTACATTCTTGAACAGCCACCGCAATGGTCATTTCCACATCTACGTCGAAAGTCTACAATATTATTAGAAAAAATCGATTCTACTACTACTACTACTACTGATAATAATAATAGTAATAATGAGATGAATGTTAAAAATATCTCGGCTACTGCATCTTCTCCATTGGAACATTTACATTCAAATATTAAATTTGAAAATGATCATTATAAAGCTTATTTAAATGAATTACCCGGGAAAACAAAATTAAAACTATGGGTTCGTATATTGAATATACAATATGCTGGACCAGAAAGGTAAACACATTTAGAGTAGTATTAATAATTATTATTACTTACTTACTAACTTACGCCTGTTACCCCCAATGGAGCAAAGTCCGACAACCAGTTTTTTCCAACCAACTCTGTCTTGGGCTTTCCTTTCCAGTTCTGTTCAGTTGTTGTTCATTCTTCTCATGTTTGTCTCTATTTCTCGGCGTAGTGTGTTTCTTGGCCTTCCTCTTTTCCTTTTGCCTTGAGGGTTCCATGTGAGGGCTTGTCTCGTGACGCAGTTAGGTGCTTTACGCAGTGTGTGTCCTATCCACTTCCATCGCTTCTTCCTGATTTCCTCCTCCACTGGAATCTGATCTGTTCTCTCCAACAGTTCGTTGTTGCTGATCGTGTCTGGCCAACGAATACAAAGTATTTTGCGTAGACAGCTGTTAATAAACACTTGTATCTTCTGGATGATGGCTTTCGTAGTTCTCTAGGTTTCCGCTACATACAGTAGAACTGTCTTGACATTTGTATTGAAAGTCCTGATTTTGATGTGTTGATTGATATTCGTTTGGAGTTCTAGATATTTTTCAACTGTAGAAATGCAGCCCTTGCTTTGTTGATCCGAGCATTACCATGTGCATCGGATCCACCTTGGTTGTCGATGATGCTGTTAAGATATGTAACGGTGTTACCGTCCTTCCAGGCTTCTCCATCAAGAGTGATTTGGTTGGTGAATGTTGTGTTGCATCGGAGAATTTCGCTTTTTCCTTTATGCGTGTTGAGACCTACTGCTGCAGAGTCTGCTGCTACACTGGTCGTCTTCTCTTGTATTTGTTGTTGCGTGTGCGATAGAAGAGCCAAGTCATCTGCGAAGTCCAGGTCGTCCAGCTGTCTCCTAACTGTCTAGTTGATACCGTGCTTCTCTCCAGATGTCGACGTCTTCATAATCCAGTCGATGACCAGGAGAAAGAGAAAGGGTGAGAGTAAGCAACCTTGCCTGACACCGGTCTTCACCTCGAAAGAGTCTGTTAGTTGTACTTCGTGTACGATTTTGCAGTTGAATCCATCATAAAAATTCCGTATGATGTTAACTATTTTCTCAGGCACACCGTAGTGTCGAAGAAGCCTCCACAGTGTTTTCCTATCCACGCTATCAAATGCTTTCTTGTAGTCGATGAAGTTGATGTAAAGTGGTGAGTTCCATTCAATTGATTGTTCCACAATGATCCGTAATGTAGCTATTCGGTCAGTACATGATCGATCCTTACGAAACCCAGACTGTTGGGCATCTACGAAGTCCTTCATTCTGTTTAACAATACCCTGTTGAAGACTTTGCCTGATATTGAAAGAAGAGTGATGCCTCTGTAGTTCTCACACTTGCTTAGATCACCTTTCTTTGGTATTTAGTAATTATTATTATTATTATTATTATTATTATTGATCCATAATTGTTAATGATTTTTGTGATTTTTAGTATACAATTTTGCACATTGTTGAGTTTCGTTTGATGTTGTGAATCGATCATTGTTAGACCGTCATTAGAAAGAAACCTGGAAGCATTGGACAGCCGTTTAGTCCTGGTATTGGACTCATCATTAGCAGTAGTGCTCAACCACAACCTCCGGCACGCAGGAATCAAATACAGGACTTTCGGTCGTAAGGGTGAACGCTTAAACTCTAGACTACTGAGTTGGCATTCAGAGGAGTTAATGAGTCACATACTAGGACGAAACGGCCGCTCAGTACCTCTAGGTTTCTAATGGTGGTCTAGCGATAATTAGTATTGTATAGAAAATATCAGTTCTGATTTCAAACGGATTATATTAATTTATATCGAGAAATAATCTTAGTTAGGAAACAATTATAGTAAAAAAGCACTCAACACTTGTATATTTTTAAGATGAGACTTTACAAGAGTGCTTACTTACGACCACATCTGAGATGGAACTCAAGGTTCGGTTTTGAGTGTTTAATTTTAAACCGTTAAGTCAATATTCGTTCAAATCAACAAAATCTTTTAATAGTACTGATTGAAAAAGAGCGGGTAGAACTTTTCAGTATAACTTTGAGAATCATCTACTTAAACAAGTTAATAGATTACAGATGACTACTAGACAACTTAAACAATACTTGCTTACTTACTTGCTTACTTACTAACTAACTTACTTACTTTCTTACTAACAAACTGACTAACTAGCTAACTAACTAACTATCTAACTTACTTACTTACTTACTTACTTTCTTACTAACTAACTAACTAGCTTACTAACTAACTAACTAACTTACTTACTTACTTACTTACTTATGCACTTACTTACTTATGCACGTGCATACTTAGTTACTTAGTTACTTACTAACTTTAAGCCTGTTAGCACCAATCGAGTATAGTCCGTCGACTAGAATTCTTCAATTCAATCTATCCTGGATCTTACTTTTGTAATTCTGCCCAATTGATGTTCATTCTGTTTTGTTTTTTTTTTGATGTTTTCTATCCCCAAAAATATCAATTTCAATAGTGATGCAATCATTGTTGAAACAAAAGAAGGTGTACCAGAAAAAGTATCCGAATTAACAATCACATTTATTGGTGTCAATCATATTGAAGTATCATGGATTAAACCGATCATTTTAAATGGACAATTAATTTCATATGATTTAGAAATATATTTAAGTAAGTGAACAAAAAAACAAGTATTATTCTTCTAGTTTGTAAATTGTAAGTTCATACTTTTGCTTAATCTGGCACACTGGATTGAGTTATGTTAGTAGGTAAGTGTAGACTGTCATCAGGTTTGAGGTCCACGAGACAATAGTCATCGATGGTTAGAGACTTTGAATGATATGGCTCAAAATTGTTTGCAGTGGCGCAGGTGCATACATTCTTTGTGTTCTCTGAAATTCTAATCTTCTGAATTCCTCATCACCTTTGTCGATCTCTCGTCTTAAGTTTATTTCACTGGATTATACTTCTTGAGCAATATCTTCGCATCTTGATCCTTCCAGTTAATGCTAATACTCATACTGTGGTGTGTGCTACTTATACGAACGATATAAGTAGTATAAGAATGGACGTGAAAGAAGAAGTCTCACGGTCAGAAGAGGAAAACGGAAAGCAAATAGAGCAAAAACAGGAAATAAATAGAGTATTGACAGGAAGTAAAGGAAGCGACAGCAGGAATGGAAGAGGGCTGGAGCGTTGGAAGTCATGACTCAAAGATGGTGTGCAAATAGAGTGTTCAATGTGATGTTTTCGTTTTTAATTGACTAAGAGTGTAAATTTGCCTAACACAATCTATCGATCCTGCCTCAGTCTTCTCAATTGATGTCGCTGCCTCTACACAGGAAGAAGATACCATGGCCTCGGGAATTTGAGGACGGAGACGTAAGGAGCTTCTTGAAGGATATTTGAGGCCGTCGCAGAGCTGGTCGGAGTCAAGGGACGGAGGGTAAAGGCGGTGGTGCTGGGGCCTCTACTAAGAGGCAGGGCGAGAGCGGTGTACGACAGTGTGGAGGACGCTGACTGGAAGGTGGTGACGGAAAGGCTGCTGGTGGAGTTCGACAGCCCGGCGGATAGGCAAGACGCGCTGCAGAAGTTCCGAGAGGCGCGACTGTCGGTGGATGGCGACGCACTCGTGCTGGCCGTGGAGTTGACGAGATTGCTGCACACACCACAATACTACCTCTACTACTATGGGATTTAAATTGACAGTTGAGTCTTTGTGCTCATATGACATGACAACTTGAACACTGATGTACGTACTTACGAAGTTCTACGTTGCGACTGATAGCAGTTTAGCTGTATTAAAAGTTTTTAGAATTGGTCGGTGTAGCTTTATAGAGTCATACTGACAGAGACTTCTTGGTTGTAATTGGGACTTCTTTTACGCTCACTTTTCATCATTAAACGCTTTGTTATAAACGTCTCAAGAGAATTATTTTCTTTCAAAGTAAGCACGTAATATATTTGTCTGTTCTGTAGGCACATCTGAGGGAGCATGTAGTCCTAATTGTGTATTGAAATGTCTAAATCAAGTAATCTTTTATCTTGTAATTTGATCCTGCCTTTGAACCCACGAGATTGTTCATTTTCTGAGACAGTTCAGACATTGAGCCAACACTTTGGCAACAACTCGTCACTATTTTGATACTCGTTATCGATTTTGAAGCTAATTATGAACGAAGATGATGATTTTCTTACGTATGTGGGCATCGTTAACCATGAATTCGTCTGCTTTCGGTTGAAGTCTTTGTCGGAAGATCAGTTTAAAGCCCTTATACTCATTTGTAGCCTCCAGTAGCATAAGTTCAGTGATATTAGAACAAGGCTACAATGTCTGTTGGAGCAAGATCCGAAGCTCACACTTAATGACATGGCTAATGAGTACCAACGTCTTATTAACCTACAACGAGACTCAACAAGTCATGACTAAGTATTTTTAGTCAGACAAAAATTAGCCAGACATGCGATAAGCGAAGCAAACGATGCTTCCGCACACACACACAGTTGAGGAAAAGTACCCAAGGTTATAAGCGAATAACTGACAAGATCAAAAGAAAAGAGAAGAGTAACTCAGGCAGTGTTACTTATGTACGTAAACACGTCAGTTTGATATAGTTGAACTATTACGAGTTTACCTTAGTCGGAAAACGAGAGCGAGAATCGATGATCCGGCGACACGACATGCTTATCTAATCCGAGTGTCCCAACCCCGATTGAATAAAAGAAGAAGACTTGATATAAAGTAGAACATGTATTCTGCAGGCATCCAGAAAGTATGAGGTCCCAATCCAGAAGAGAATCAGGATCCCGGACAAGGGATCCGCGACTGAGCCCTGGTCCTGTGTATTTATACATTTTGATCGAATAGGAAACAGCATCGAATTCTGTGGCATTGACAATTAAGACGATCAATCAGAAGTAACTTTTGAAATGACATTGACAGTCCAGATGTCCAATAAGAAACAACATTGGAGCACGTGACATTGATATCTAGGACGACCATAATTTTGACCAATAGAAATCGACCAATAGGATTTGATCAATAATTCTCTTAGGATATTGGATGAATATCCTAACACAGAGCCACTGAAAAAATTATTTCTAATGTAAACTATTCTCAAATCTGCTTTCCATCTCAAGTCATAATATATTTATTTTTTTCTCCTGATTTCAGATAATTTCACTGAAACCAATAAACTATTTGCACACAATTCACAAATGATCTCATCTATCACAATTAACGATCCAGAACAATGTGCAACACGAATAGCCGGTTTAAAAATGAACACTTATTATTCATTATTTATTTGGGCTAGAACAGCTGTTGGACGTGGTCAACCAGCATTTGTGAATTTTCGTACTGCAACACTAAGTCAAGGTAGAAAAAAAATGACACATTAGTAACATTGTTTTGTAATATATTGTGGTGGTAGCCGAAGTATCACTCAGTAGTTTTGTGACGTTTTGGTATCTGTAATGTGTTCTTAGATTTTGTAGGCTGCTCGTCTAGACAATCGTTACCAAATAGCTTACTTATTTACTTGCTTACGCCTGTTGCCCCCCGATGGAGCATAGGCCGCCGACCAGTTTTCTCCAGCCAACTCTGTCCTGGACTTCCCTTTCTAATTCTTTCCAGTTTTTGTTCATTCTTCTCATATCTTTCTGTATTTTTCGGCGTAATGTGTTCCTTGGCCTTCCTCTTTTCTTTTTGCCTTGAGGGTTCCATGTGAGAGCTTATCTCGTGATGCAGTTAGGTACTTTTCGTAGTGTGTGTCCTATCCACTTCCACCACATCTTCCTGATTTCCTCCTCGATTGGAATCTCATTTGTTCTCTCCCACAGTAAGTTGTTGCTGATGGTGTCTGGCGAACGAATCCGAAGTATTTTGCGAAGACAACTGTTAATAAACACTTGTATCTTCTGGATGATGGCTTTCGTAATTCTCCAGGTTTCCGCTGCATACGGTAGAACTGTCTTGACATTTGTATTGAAAATCCAGATTTTGTTTTTGGTTGAAAGTTGTTTGGAGTTCCAGATATTTTTCAACTGTAGAAATTCAGCTCTTGGTTTGCCAATCCACACCGTCACGTCTGCATCGGTTGTGGATGATGCTGCTCAGATATGTAAAGGTTTATAAATCAGAAGGTGAACACGAAGTGTTAAATCTGTTCATTGTTGGCACACTACAAATGGACCAGCAGACCACAAGCACGCAGAGCAGAGCTAGCACACTAGCAAGCGAATCGGCGAATGAATTATTAAGTTTAAAATGTCCATATATATATATATATATATATATATATATATATATATATATATATATATATATATATATATATATATATATATATATATATATATATATATATATATTAGGAAATGTCTGCGTCATCGAAATATTTAAGAGACCAACATTAAAGCGATTAGGATGAATATGCACGTACCAGCTCATACAAACCAGACAATCGTAAAAGCCAATGATACATATAATTTGTTGCTATACAAATGACTTGACTACTTAAGTTAATCGAAAGGCTTAACCAAATTAGATATAAGCGAACTCACATGTATGTAGAGGCATTACAATGTTCATCTAGAATAGATAAGATCTAGGACTCGTGTTTCGCCCTATTTGAGACTCTTCAGTAGGTGAATGTATCTGCATCGCAAAGATGATCTTCCTGCAGGAACTCGGACCTACTACTGTTCACTTTCAACAGCATCGTGTTTCTCATTTAGCTACTGAGTCAAATCGAATGTTGAAAGTTCGTTTTAAAACAATTATCTTCAAGGTCACTCAAGGGGCGAACTACTGACAATTGTACAAATCATTTCAAGGTCACGGTGCATAAACCAAATTCATTTCAATTGCTTAAATAAATTGTCTAATTCATTTTAACAATCATTTTCAAATTATTGCTACTGAGAAGACTGAGGCAGGCGAGGAAGATTGTATTATGCAAATTTAGTCAATTAAAAACGAAAACATTACATTGAATACACTCTATTTGCACACCATCTTTGAGTCGTGACTTCCAACACTCCATCCTTCCTTCCTCCATTCTTGTTGTTGCTTCCTTTACTTCCTGTTGGTACTACTCCATTTACTTCTTGATTTTGCTCCATTTGCTTTCCGTTTTCCTCTTCTGACCGTGGTGAGACTTCTTCTTTCACGTCCCTTCTTATACTACTTATATCGTTTGCATAAGTAGCACACGCCATACTACTATTAATTTTCAATATTTATTTTTTTTCTATAGATTATGGTCATATTCCTTTTAAAATCAGCTCCATTGAAGGTCATGTGAATGCATTGAATTTAACATTGATCACACCGTTATCTTCAACATTGAATAATGATTTAAACAGCTCAGAATTAGTGAATGATAATACAAATTCCTCTTCGTCCTCTTCATCATCATCGTCACCGACAATCCCATTGACAATTGAACAAAATACTAAAACACGCTTCAATGTAAACACTGTTGACGAACCAATTAGAAAGTTCAATCATCATCAATTCAAATCACAATTTATGTTCTATGTTCAATTTCGTCAATTAGGCACAGAAATTTGGGAAGAAACTCAACGTGAATTATACAATTCATGGGTTGTTTTAAGTAATTTACATAGAGGTAAACTTTTTTTTCGGAGGTTTGAGTATTTTAAAACAATTAGTCCCTGCACACATAAGGGGGAACATGTACCTAAGTGGCTTCAAAATCAGTTAACGTCAGAGAGAAATATAAAACCATGTTCATCGATCGTAAAACACATCATTGAGACAGGGCACAATTAAGATTGACATCAAGACAGCCTTCAAAAATATTGTATAGAAATGTTGAAGGACCGGATTTTGAGGTTTATGGAGGTCTTGGCTATTCGAAAATTAAAATCCCCCTTATGTGTGCAGAAACCATTTGTCGTAACCTTGAATTTATCTTGGTAATCTGCAAGCCTAAGAGGTAATGCGACAATTTTCCTACCCCTCTTATTATTCTTTTCATATTACGTTAATTTTCTCTCTCCTTTATTTACAATTATCACCCTATGTGTATTTAAACTTTTATTTAATTGGCCTTTTATTCATCTTCATATAAAATAATGCCTTGACAAGTAAATATGTGTGACCAGATTGTTTGGATATTTTGTTTAGTGATTTTTGAATTTAGAAAAAATGAGAGTATTGTAACGCTTGCTTGAATAATTTCCAGCTAAATCCTATTGCTTAGTGTATTCTTTCACCACACAATACACTGGACAAGTTCCAAAGAATCAACAAAACACGGTTGAACAGGAAAAAGATTATATTCCAAATAGCAAAGGTAAATGGAAATAAGAAGCCAAAAGGTGATGGCGAAGGCGAAGGCCATAAAGAGATACAACGTTAGTTCCTTTATAGCATTTACATGAGAAGCTTCTGGATAGAAATTCACGTGATCGACTGGATTAGATTTAGCCAATCAGCATGCAGCTAACAATAACACGAGAATTTTCTACTCTGTTCTCCAAGAATCGATCAGGCGCTGATTAGATAGGAAATTAGCCAATCAGCGCGCAGCAATGTAGTCATGTTTTAATTCCATCTATGTGCCACTAACAGAGAGATGTTGTGTTAGTCGACTTTTCGTGTTATTGATTCTTGGTTAACTCGATTCACCCAAGAGTCATCATTGATATTTGAGTAAAATTAAGAGATTTAAAATGATGGACAGTCAATTTGGCAATAAAAGGGTCGTAGAGAATGTTAAGACACATTGAAATCATGAATCGATCAATGTTAGACCACTATTAGTAGTATCCTGGAAGCACTGAACAGCCGTTTCTTCATGGTATGAGACTCATCAACAGTGCATATTCATGACTCTTGCTCTTGGTAATCAAACTCAGGACCTGACCTCTACATGGCTGAGTCGTCAAATTGTGACGAAATTCATAATCCTATTTTGGTTTTTAGTCTGATTAACTTGACATGACAATGATGCTAATAACTGACAGTTATGAAGAGTTCTAAACGAAACTAAATTAGTCAGTCAGATGCAACGTAGAACTTCGTACATAAGTACATCAGTTCATGTCGCCATACAACATTAGCACAGACGGATATAATTGTCAATTCAAATCCAATAGTAGAAGATGTAGTAAAGGTATTAGAAGTAATCGGAGAGGTTAGGATTAGAAGATATTATTCAAGAACTATGATTTAATGAGAAAAGTTAAGAAAGTCAAAACTAGAGGGGTTGAATAATCCAGCAGATTAGGATTTGAGAGAACACAAAGAATGAATCCACCTGCGCCATTGTAAACGGTTTTGAGCCATGTCATTCAAGGTCTCTCACCATCGATCCCAACCAGGTAGTCGACAACTACCGACATGGCTCAGTCCACTCGTCAATGACTTCATGAATTTCTGCCATGTTTTAGTCTGGCCGCCACTAGCTTTCTTCCAACCTATTCCTACACTACAAAACAAAGCTCGTCGAGGCAGTCGGTGGTTAGGCATACGTAACACATGTCCCAACCACCTCAACTGATGAAGTTTCAGCACTTCATCTATTGATCTTCCATTCCTACCTAGTACTCGTTTCCTAATCACAGCGTCGCCCACTCGGTTGTCCCAGGATATACTGGCAATGCTTCGAACATACCTATGATCGAAAACCAGTAACCTACGAATATATCCTCTCTACTCTCACTGACTAATGTTTCACAAAGTAAGACGGAGCGAACTACTGCACAGCACACTCGTCCTTTATTCATCAAGAGCATATCTCGCCTACTCCATAAGTAACACAGGTTCGCAAAAGCCAATCGAGCCTTCTGTATCCGAGCTGAGATTTCGTCAGTCACCAGGCCATAAGCACTGATGAGACTCCCCAGATAAGTGAACCGGTCTACACGTTCGCCTACTTCACCCCCTATCACTAGTTCGGGAGCTGATGAAACCCAATCTTGAAACAACATTTCGAGGGTGAGAACCGCATCCCGAACATGCTTGCATTGTTGCTTAGGGTAGTCAGAAGACTCTGCATTTTGTCAGCGTCTTCACCAAGTAGGAATATGTCATCGGCATATTCTAAGTCAATAAGGGCACCTGAAAAGTCAGGCAAGGATAATGTTATTTCTAGGTGCATGTCTATGATAAAATTAAACAAGAATGGAGAAAGTGGACATCCCTGATGGACACCACTTAAAGTGAAGAATTCCAGTGACAGTTCTCCATAAGCTCTCACTCGACCACTGATGTTCGAGTGGAGAGCTTGTATGAGGTTAATGTACTTCTTTGGTACACCTTTCAATGACAGACACTGCCACAGAACCTCACGATCCACTGAGTCAAATGCGGCCATAAGTTCCAGGAAAACAACTATTGTCGGATGCCTAAATATGTGTCTGTGATCGAGGACCTGTCGTAGCGTGAAGATGTGGTCTATACAGCCACGTTCAGGTCGAAAACCAGCCCGGTTTTCTCTAGTCTGCTCTTCACGAGTTAAAACGAAATGTTGATAAGTTTTTTTGTATAGCGATAACATCTTGCAAGTAGATTGAGTGTCTGAGCGTTGGTTGTGTAGATTAGAAAGATTCTAACTCGTAAGAATGAAAGTAAATCTTGTATGTTGGTGAAGGCATCATATGACCTTTAGTGACTAGTGGAGTTCGAATATTCTGGAAATAAGTCAGCTTATCCATAATCACACTAGATGATAACAACTCAGTTATGTCAGAAGTCAGAAATTTAAATCATTGGATATCGACTCATATGCCTAAATATTAAGTGCTCTTATGTCCAATCCCTGATTGGGTTTTCAATGAAGACTGGATGAAACAACTGTCTAGTGCCTTCTCATTTGACCAAAGTCAATCTATAATGTAATCTACAAAATTCAACTATCCCAATACAGTTAAGTTTCAGTCTCTACTTAGTTACTTACCCCTATTAGCTGACCCTCCTCTGATGGAGAAGAGACAGACGACCAGCATTCTCCAAACTACTCTGTATGGGGCCATCCTTTTCAGTTCTATCCAATCGCTATTCATTCTTTTGATGTCTGAGTAATGCGTTCTTTGATCTTTGTCTTTTCCCTTGACCTTGAGAATTTCAAATGAAGGCTTGTCTTGTAACACAGTTGGGTGCTTTCCTCAACATGTGTGTCCTATCCATCTCCATCACTTCACCATAATTCCTTCCTCATCTTGAATCTGGTTTTCTCGAGGAAGTTAGGTCCTAAGCTATTTTTTATTTCTGAAATTTTTCGCGCATAAGTCGCCTAGTTGACCTTCAGTTTACATTTCCCACTCTGGGAATCCTTGACTATTATTCGTTGATGGATTATTCTGGTACACTATTTTGTGACTCTCACAAAGGGCATTTATTCACTTGTATAAATAAGCTTAATTTGTGTGCTTATGGACCTCATATTTTCTGGGTGCTTGTAGAATACATTCTATCTACGCCTTATCAAGACTTCTTGCTGTAGTTAGCCGGGCCTGGGACAACAGGTTTAGACAAGCTTATCGTGTCACTGCATCGTTAATCTTCGTTCCATTTACCGAGTAAGGTGAACTCGTAATAATTTCGAACATATTCACAGTAGGTTGTTGCTGATGATGTCTAGTCAACGGATCCTCAGTATCTTGTTTAGATAACTGTTAATAAACACTTGTTTCTTGGTTCTTCGAGTTTTCACCCTATACTCTGGAACTGTCTTGACATTTGTATTGATAATTGTCACTCTGATGTTGGTTGATACTTGTTTTGAGTTCTAGATGTTCTTCAACTGTAGAAATACTGCCATCATCAAGCAGTTCAGATGATGCATTTTGAATGTTCTTCTGTGCCTTCAAATTTAGGTTGTCAATATGAAATTCGAATAGTCCGTATCACTGATACTGGTCAATCCACAGTGAGTGGTTCAAAAATTGTCCAAATTCCAATCACGCACCCTACATCACTAATCAACAATAACTGGAGAATCTTCTCGACACATAATCAATATTTATTGATCGTCATGGTGTTATGCTGTTTATTTCTGATAATTTGTTTAATCGGCGGTATCAGCTTATTGATTTATTGGTTCAAACATAAATCGTCCTCCTCCTCATCATCATCAACATCCTCCGCGAAACTGTCAAAACATGTCAATTCCATGAAAAAACACAATTGCTATTCACAAGCATTTCATTGTCAATCAGCACAAAACAACACATCAATTGACCGATTCAAACAACCATATACAAATTGGACATTGAATGAAAATTTATCACCGAATCATTCGGATTATTTAACCGACCATAACATGTTGATGTTAATGAATACTGATAGTAAAGATACTATTTATCAATTAGACAGGTCATGTGTCTGTCAGTCAAACGATGCTTATCCTACCCATGCTCATGATGATGAGAATCGGACATCGGACATCAATAATAATCCTCTACCATCATTAATAACAACCAATTGTGATCCGTATGTAAATAATTGTGTGACATTTTTTAAAATGCCTCATTCACAGACTAGTACATTTATTACTGAAGAGAATTTATGCAATTCATTGATTAATATTGAAACTAGTGGTGGACAAATGTATCAAAGCAATTTATGGAGTAAACTTTGAATGTCGGTTGCATTTGTCCCTCTTTTTTTGGTTTGTTTAAATCAATTCAACTTTTTCCAGTAGTATGTGATGTGTACAATGTGTATTTAGTAGTATTTTTTTTCGTGTGCGATAAATTGGAAACCTGTAGGTATCAAATATAAAAATTTATTTTTTTATAAGAAAAAAATTAGTTTTTTTTAAAATTTATACAGACTAAAAAATCAAGATGTAGTTTTTATTATTATTATTATGATTATTACTGTCGAAAATATAAATAGTAGTACATTTTCATAGTATGAATAGAATTTCTTTTTGCATTTTTTTTCAAGTATTTTTCATTGTAAAGTTAATTCATGTGAGATTGTTAAGTTTTATTGATTAGTATGGATTGATCATTGATAGTTGGTCATTCGGAAGAAACTTGAAGTCACTGGATGGCTGTTTCGTCCTTGCGTAAAGCTCATCGACATAGCGCATCGAAAAACTCCGCTCGCAGGTATCGAACCCAAGACTTTCGGTCTTAAATGAGAACGCTTTATCTGTAAACCACTGAGTCAGAATCCAGCGGTGTTAATGTCTTATTTCGATCATTCCACGGTTTTTCACAGCCTCACTAATGGTTTTTGGTGGGCATTGCTTCACACTAGGTAGGGTTGAACTCCATCGGTCACAGGTTCTCACTAGAGCCTCCTAGAATTTCCTCACGAACCTAGCCACTAAGGAGTTTATTTTATGATTCTCATTACAAGGGGTTGTGGATTTTGTTGAATTGTGTTCGTACCATAAGTTGATTAATATTTGGTGTGTGCGGTGTGCAAGGTATAACTAGTTTCGTGACGGTCGGTATGCAACTGTTTTTAGGCTTCGTAAATTGGCTCGTCTAGACAATCGTTACGAAATAGCGTCTGATGGTTTATAAATCAGAAGGTGAACTTGAATAGTTGAATGCGTTTATCGTTGGCACACACCGGCGCAAACAAGCAAGCAAGTGAAGTGGAGAAGGCTAATGAGTCAACTCCTAGAGATTAAGCATGACTAAGAATTTATAGTCAGACAAAAATAAGACAGACATGTAACGAGAGAGATAAGCATGCACACACATGAATGGAAGCGACGAATGATTGACAAGGTCGAAAGACAAGTGGGACAAGTCATGTGAGCTAGACAGTGAGTGATTCACTACAAGAGGTTAGGCGTTTGCTCTCAAAGCTGAAGGCCTTAACTTCGATTCTCGTTCGCATGGGTTGTGAATGCGCACCAGGACGAAACAGCCATCCAGTGGTTACAGGTTTCTTTCTAATGGTGGTCTTACATTATTTCAATGAAACTCAACAATCTCCACAACCGTATAAGTGTATAAACGTATAAATCATGAATGTCAGTTTAATATCCTTCATTGAATTCTGAAGAAATCGACTTGATAACTTTATAATATTACGAATTCTATAGAAGACAATGTAAGAAATTAACATACTTGTGTTTAGTTCATGGCTTTGGATAACGTTTAAATGAATGACCATCTAATCGGACTATTGAATGTTGTGTAATTCATAAGTATCAGAGTTATAACGGTTCATCATTTCAAATAATCGGGTATAGGCAGTAACTACCAAAGACAAATAGGTGAAGTCGCACAAAATCCCTAGATCAATCAGAGTTAGACATTAACACCGTCGGGTGCCGGCCTAGTGGTCCAGAGGTTAGACGTTCGCGCACATTACAGAAGGTCACGGGTTCGAATCCTGCGAGGGGCAGGAGTCATGGATGCCCACTGCCACTGATGAGTCCCATACCAGGACGAAACGGTCGTCTGTCAGTGCTTCCAGGTTTCTAATGGTGGTCTAACAATGACTGACAGATGATTTCAAATGTGTGAAAACGCTAATCTCCATAACTTTAAATGAAAATAATGAGTATAGTTATTAAATTCATTTAAGTTGGTGGTTTAATGTTTACTCCAAGTTATATTCGTTATTAAGATCACTAATCAATCGATTTTAGACAGCCATGTAAAACTTGAAAGCACTTGTTAGATACTTTTCCCCAGTAGTGAATATCCATGACCTCTACAACGAGTATCGAACTCATGTTTGTTAGTTTCGCACACGAACGACTAACCTCTACATCATTGAATCAGGATCCAGTGGTGTGTAAGTTTAAGTTTAATGAATCAGTGATATTGCCCATCTGTCTTTTACTGTCTTTAATGCGTACCAGCCTTACACTCGATACTATTGATCCGTATTGTGCATTGTTTCTCACTATGACTTTGGAAATTTCCTATCACCGCGAGTCATTAGTAATCATACGATAATTTAAATTATGGAGGTTGTGGAAAGCGTTGGTTGTTATCAGTATCAGGAATCGATCTAAGGTACACGTCTAAGACAATAAAAATGGTCCTCCAGTATCGTCGAATGACTGACTATTGGATAATAACTCATTGTTGTAAGGGTTAAGCGTCCGTAAATGAAACTGACAGACATGACTTCGATACTCAATTTAAAGGTCATGATTATTCACCAATAAGTAATTCCATGCTGGGGAAGAAACATCTACCCTACAAGCTTTCAATGGTCGTTTCACTTAAATCAGTTCAAAATCTTAACACAATTCAACAATCTATACGACTCCAATGCAGGTATGCCAAGAGCATTCTAAAATATTTTATCTAATCCCTAGCTAGAGAGTATTTTTAATTTTTCACCAAGATGACAGCATACTTACTAATGCCTATCACCCCTCATGGAGTACAGGCTGTCAGACCATCGTTATAAACCTGTAAGCACTGGATGGCCGTTTGGGACTTACCGACAATGCATATTCATAATCCATCAAACAGGAATCTGTTACGCACGCATGTCAACACATAAATTTGATATGCTTGAACTATTACGAGTTTAATTTAATCGGAAAACGAGATCGAGGCTCGACGATCCGTAGAAATGACAGGCTATTGTAATCCGACTGTCTTAACCCCCATTGAATAAAAAAAGAAGACTTGATACAAAATAGAACTTGTATTCTACAAACATCCAGAAAGTACGAGGCCCGAGTCCAGAAGAGAATCAGTATTCGGACTAGGGTTCCGGGTCTGGGACCTTAGCTCTCGCTTTCGAATATTCATTCTCTCAAATAGTGAACTGGCATCTAACGGTGTCAATATATGATTTTATTCATCGTCTGTGACAGAAAATCGTATCTTTTAAGGTGATGCTTAATGACAATAGTGTAAATGTATTCGCACAATATGTTATTTATTGACGGACTTAAATACTACTCATTCTGAATTGTACACATCTATCAGTAAATAAATCGATTAAAAATTCAAGTTTTCACTTATCGTTTTGGCTTATTTTGAGGGTTAGATGAATATTTATCTTTCGCTTCTGTATTCATACTTCAGGTCATGGGTCATCATAGTGTCTACAGTTAATTCAGTATACTAGGTATAGACAGTTATAAGTTGAAATGTAGTTTAGAAATAAACTGACAAATGAAGAATATTCATTAAAATAATAGTCCTTACTGAGAAATTATTTTTATCCTCTTTCGATGAGCAAATAATTAACTGAAGAAGTAAACAACGGTAATTAGTATCAGTTACTCATGTACGTTCGAAGTTGTCATTCTCATTGTACAGCAGCTCTTCAAGTTGAGCACACACACAACTATATTTTCAAAAAAATCACCTGATGGTGGAATATAATTAAGCAGAATATATATCATGATACTAAAGTGATGATAAGATGAGTTTTTCAGTAGTCTATCTAAACTTATTCGCTTTGTTCTTCAGGATAGCTTTTTTACAGTTTGCTACATTTTGTGACCAAATTACTCTAACTACTAACTAGTGATTAAGTAGGCAGAATTTTACGCTAAAACATCGAACGTTGACTTCATATTTCATGGAAAAATTATAATCGTGAATTGATGAATATTCTTTAAACAGTGTTTCTAAAATTGTTTAATTAAACTGAATATTCAACCGCAATCAAACTCAATCCTTTACGGTATAAATATTCTGAAGCTTGCAAAATGGATCTCCCGAAATCTAATCATACATGGAAGTTAGACGAGATGTAAGTGCCATCACTGGAAGGTTATTCCGATTTACTATCGTATTGTATTAATTTGTTAAAAATTGACGTCCAAACTTTTAGTAACCGAACTTTTGCTTGGGAATGTAAAATCAGGAACTAATTACACTGATTTATTGATTATTGTATTTCACACGACTAACAGAAATCAAGTGTATATGAAACATGACTTATAAAGTGCTGATATCCGGTTGAAACTGTTCGACTTAAACGTACAAAAAGTTGATATTGATATCTTGAAACTTTCTTGATATGCTCGTCAATTGGAATGCTTGAATTATTACTAGTTCACCTTACTGTGTAAACGAGAGCGAAGACAAATGATCCAGTGACACGATATGCTACTCTAATTCCAGCATCCCGAGGTCCCATTAAGTAGAGGATGAAATCTTGACAAGACGTAGAAAGTGTATTCTACAAGCACCCAGAAATACGAGATCGACAAGCATACAAATTGAGTTTATTTATACATGATAGAAACGTTCTTGGTAGTGCCACAAAAATAGCGTACTAAAATAATCCATCAACCAATGACAGTGAAGGATTTTCCGAGTGGGAAATGTTGTAATCTCAAGGTCAACTAGGCAACTTACGTGCGAAAACATAAAAAATCCAAAATTACGGCCTTTTCCAAGTGAGCGAAGCAAATTAGAGAACGTGAGTAAACCAACTCATTGCGATAAGGCATGACAGAGTACCTATCTAAATGCAGATAAAAAATAGAGTACACTTGTATTAAGAAAAGTAATCGTGCACACACATTTGAATAAAATTAGCCAAAATATAAGCGAATAACAGAAAAGATTGGAAGGATAATGAGTCGATAAGAAAGGATTAACTAATTTGTGCAAAGGACGGGACAAGACCTATGGGCACGACCTATTTGTACACACTGCAGTATTTAGACGTTGTTATTCTCTCTAGTTTAGTAAGGTGTTTGACATAATCAGTAAAGAGCTCAGGTTTCATTGTAAACAATAATTCTAGGAAGCAGATATACCTACTAGCTAAGTTGTCTGAAATACAACACAGATCTTTGTTGGGGATGTTAGATCCCCAAAACTCGCTTCATAAATGCCTTATTTTGGATTTCGAGTTTGCCAGCATGGGCTGATCAGTTGACCTTGACATTTCATTTCCCACCACTGTGTATTTTAGTGTGCTCTTGTCGTAACTGTCCCAAAGACGTTTCTATGATGCATAAATAAACGAGAGTTGTGTGCTTGATTTTATTGTGATTGCTGGGTGTTTGCAGAATATACTTTCTACACTTACAAAGCCTTCTATCTTCAGCTTGGGATTCAAGGTAGCCCATCTGGACGCTCGTTCATTGTCTCGTGCGCATTTATCGACTAAGGTGAACTCGTAATTGCTTCAAGCGTACCTAATGACGAACCCTACAATCTTGTATACTACTGTATATACATAAAATGAGTATGAATTCACATTTCTTTGAGATCGTGAATCGACCGATGTTCGGCCATCATTAGAAACCTGGAAGCACCGGACGGCTGTTTCGTCCTGATATGAGACTTATAAGCAGTGCGTATTTATGACTCCTTTCTACTTGCAGGAAGGAAACCCAGTACTTTCGTTCTCGCGCGAGAACGCCTAACATTTGTTGCAAATTATCATGTGCTCACTAGCAAGTAGCTCTGTGAGTAAGTTTCTTCATGTTATAGTGAGAAGTTGTGACCAGTGTAGATAAACCATGTCTGGTGTAGACCGTAAATCCTGAAGATAGTAGATGAAGTTGTGCAAAGTCATACATTAACATCGTTGAATGCATGCTTGGTGGTCTAGATGTTAAGCGTTCGCATTCGAGACCGAACTTCCTGGGTTCGAATCCTATGATTAGCAGGAGTCGTGAACATGTGCTGTTGATGAGTCCCATACTAGAATGAAACGGCCATCCAGTGCTTAACAATCTCCACAACCCTTTCATTCAAAATTTACATTTGTCAAGTACACCAAACTAACATAAATCAGAATTTCTTACTCAACGTTACATTCATTTTATACCTTTTTTTTGATTAGTAAACTAGATCTATCAAATATTTAGACATAAAAAGAAAACAGACAACCAAAAGACCGCGCCACTTGAACAAACAAAAAACATGTTACTTCTTAAACATTGAATAACTACTACTACTACTATTTAGAAAACATGAGTAGTCTTTTTTTATTCATTTTAATAGTAAAAATCAGTTTTGATTATTATTATTGTGATAAAAACTGTCAAAAAAAACATTCTACACTTAACGTGTATGATTAAAATTGAAGTGATTGTCTGAGTTTCGTTTCATAACAGACATGAAATCAGTTCAAGTTGAATCATGTTAATGAAATTTTTGGAAAATGTCTAATATTTTGATGAGTAAAATTTGTTTAAATGAACTAGTGATGTTTTTTTCTGTTTACCAGAAATCAAATCAACTTTTTTGAGATAAATGTATTGTTACGCTCGTCACTAAGTATGCTTGAAGCTATTACGAGTTCACATTAGTCGATAAACGCGAACGAGACAATTACCAGCGTCCAGGTAGGCTACCCTGAATCCCCAACTAAAGTAAGACGGCTTGTAAGCGTAGAAAGTATATTCTACAAACACCCAGCAATCACACAATACAATCAAGCATACAACTCTCGTTTATTTATAAAACATAGAAACGTCCTTGAGACAGTTACGAAAATAGCACACAAAAATACACAGCAGCCAATCACAGCCATGGATTTTGCTGGTGGGGATTGAAATCTCAAGGTCAACTGATCAACCCATGCTCGCAAACGTGTAAACAAAAATAAGGCATTTATGAAGCGAGTTCTTGGGATCTAACATCCTCAACATGTATATAAAGTTATTGTATTCTTTTCCTGGTTAGCTTCTCTTTTTTGGTAAGCTGGATGATCATAGAGCACAACTGCTGAAACCATTTGGAATAGGTGTGGCACACAAACTAACAGAATCACTTCAATCAATCCTATGTAGTAGACCAAAGGACAAAATGACAAAGGAAGAAAAACCAAATATCATCTACAAAATAAATTGCTCAAACAGTGAAAAACACTACACTTTGCTTACGTTAATGCCAATTAGCAGTCAAACTCCACGATGACGCTTCGCTTATATCAATACACACCGACAATTATGGACACACATTTGATTGGAACAATGTGGAAATACTGGGTAGGAGGGTGGACAAAGAACACTAGGGAATTTTTAGAAGCTTGGCACTCAGGTCAATTAGCAATCAACAAACACATCGACATTGACCCAATTTATCAACCAATCCGGAAAACCATAGGTGAGATGGGATCAAGAAACAGATCGAAAAGGAGGATACAATCAAAACCAAGGTGCAAACAATGACAGACTTGAGGTCAACAGCAACCAATCAAGATCGAGGTTAGCAGAACAAGCTACAGGTCAAACGTGGAGACATTCGAATACTTCACTTCTCCTATCTCAATTTTGTGCTGATGATGTTGTTCAGTGGAAGAACAATGAATGCTCCACAACCAAAACAACCAGCTCAGAGAACCAAACACCACCACAGAATGAAATGGTCAATTGTATGCCCAACCTTCTTTCTTTCTTCAGGCTTGGGACTGGCAATAACTGTAGGAGGGTTGTGGGCGGAATTGTTTTATACGAACGTCAAGAGTGTTCATTTTTATGGGGCTGAAACTTGGAGGATTAGGAAGACCATACAGAATTCATATGATGAATTTGATCACACAATCCTTCATGGAGGATAGTTGACAAACCGTTTCGAGCTGAAGATCGGTGTCAGGCAACGTTACTTTCCTTAATCCTTTCTGTTTCTCTGAATGACCTTTTGGATGATGATGACGTAAACACATCAGCAGTACCTCGCTATACAGTGGACAGCAAGGATTCAGATAGACGATTAGTACTTCTCAGAATATCTAGCCTTTATATTCAACACACAACAGTATATGAAGGAGAAGCCGACCAGTAAAGCATTAACCTTCGCAGCAGTATGCCACAACATACACTGGGGAAAAGTAAGATTCTCTAGTACGTAATAACAATCACACAAAAAACTCACACATGAAAGATATGGAAATGGTAACATTTTACTTATGTAGCAGGATTAATAAACAAGGTGTATCTGATACAGGTGTAAAGACTCGGATTAGCATAGATAAGGCAAAATTTCTACAAACATTTCTACAGAACAAGTATTAACAAACATAAAACTCACAATTTTCAATTCCGACTTCAACACAGTTCTACTGCATCGAGCGAAACGTTGAAGAATTAAAAAGACCATCATCCCGGGGGTGAAAGTGTTTATCAGGAGTTCTCTGCGCAATATACTTCGAATCACTTGACCAGAAACTATCAGCAACAACCTACTGTGCTAGAGAACAAACCAGGATTCAACAGAGGAAGAAACTGAAGAGAATAACCGGAAGTAATTAGAACAAAAACTGAAGAAAGCATCGAACAACCTCAACAAGCAAGACACAATTCGGCACTCGAAAGTTACAGACAGACAAGCAAAGAATGAGCAGTTAGTGGCTGAAAATAGAAACGAAGTTCCAGCACAGAGAAGGTCAGAGATACTTTGCGGTCACCTATGCTGCAGTAGAGGTAACAAGCAATAGAGAGTTCCATACTTAAACAAAACTGCTACCAAATTCGTTCACATTCCACATACTTATCTAACCTACATCGATTCTCACCATAGCAAAACACAAAATATAACACACACACAGTATCATTTGGTTTAAGCAATGCACATTTATTTTATTCATTTAAAAATAGTTTACAGCCACATCGAATTCAATTCATTCAATTTTCGCGCATAATCCACTACTATTCAAACTGATTGTTTATTTCGGTGATTTCGTTGTACTTCTCGTGCTCTTGGTTTCATCCGACTTATCTTTCTTTGCTGATCGATACTTTGGTGGTATAGTATCTGTGGATTCACCGAGTTTCGGAATTCGTCTACGTTTGATCAATTGATCAGTTGTAGTTGTCTTCTTCTTCTTCTCATCCTTCTTCTTATCCTTCTTCTTCTCTTTCTGTTTCTTCTCCTTCTTCTTGTCATCGTCGTCATCATCATCGTCATCACCATGTTTGAAGATTTTCTTCTGTTCTACCGGTTTAACTTTTGCTATCTTACCAACAGGATCGTGATGTTTATCGTCGTGCTTATCATCATCATCATCATCACTCAGAATCCCAGTGAAATTTTGAATGAGAAGTAATAAGACAATGAAGAATAAGCTTTGAAATTTAATGGACATTGTGATAGAGGAATGTTATACGATACACTGATGTAGAATACAGTGTGTATATATATTATATACAACTGTATAGTACAATATCACGAGATTCACATTGGTTGACAGATGAACAGTTGGTTGACATCTGATCTACCGGGTCATTCAAATTAGGAATGACGTGTATCGATGTGGAAATGATTTTCTGTCAGTGTAATGATTTCTGCAATACTTTCATACTTCACTCAATGCTCGACAAAGAAACTATAATCTATACGTATATGACTACCACATGGGATAGATGGAACGTGACTAGCAGTAGATTGAAGGTCACTAGTTGAATCCTTTCGGAATCCGCAATGTGTGTTCATATAGGGATTTGAATTTGGTAGTGAAGCAGTGCTAACTATGGTGATGTGTAGATGAATTACATACCATTAAGTTAGTACGAAGAACTATAATTAACCAATGTCTCTCAACATATATGCTTATAAAGCGAATTACCATCTATCGAGCAGTATAAAGGTGTAGTGGAAACATTTAATTATTTTAACCAGTTTCACCAGTGATTCTTTTACTGTACTCCTTTGTTTATTTGTACCAAAATCCACTGCTTTCCTGATCACGTGACACGGACATTGTTCAGGTTGACCTGGTCACGTTGTCTCGCCTACAACCTTTATTGTGATCTTGATATCTTTCGATATCGCGAGATCACCAACATACATACCTCCGCCTTCAATCACAACTGGACCTTTGAATTTTAGATGGCAATGTAGTTAATTGGGTTATTTCGCGGTAAGCAGCTACAACTCGCTGCTACATTGGTGAGTGACGATTTTGGACACGCATACTTTGTTGCTAAACCTGCAAAATTCAAGCTAATTCCGTTGGGTCTGTTATTTGTCTATCCACTTCCATCCATAAATTTCGTTGTTGCTCTTACTATATCGATATTTATAAATATATCGACTTTATTCGCAACAACCCTCTAAATTGGTGGATAGACTCAAAAATGACATTGCCTCAATTGACTACCAGTTGCAAGTCATTAATTTTCGACCTTACTCTTACCTTTCATTCCCCACGACCTGGGAGTCTTATTCATGGCACCGGAGGCTCAATTCGAGATCCGCCACAGTACACGCCAGTGGCAGAAATATGCCTACGCGCTGAAGTCTTTAACTGAAGGACACACAGCTGCTCTCCTTGAGGTACTTCTCAATTCTTACAAACCAGATGCCTACGATCGTCTTAACCAGATGATGCTCAGACATTGAAGACCTCATTAGCACGACGCCCCTTGAGTGATGGCAGGACCTATGACAGCTGACTCTGAAATAGTCAAAGAACTGTAACTCGAATCCCAGCCAGCACACATTCAACCTACAATCACTGCTCTGCTCGAGGACACACCACCTAATCAGGTTGCCCTCATAGCAGAAAACGTTTAAGCGCGAAGATGCATTTGAGACAGCTACATGGTTGCCTCGACGTCACTTAGGAGCGTAGACCTCGAAGTTAGTCGCTCCTCAGCTCAAGGAGATCGAGATTGCTGCACTCATCGCCGTCTTTAGTTTCAAGGTCGTTCTTTTATTCGAGAACACTACGCTCCCCGAGCCAGATTATGATCACACAGGGTTGCCACATACTTGGCTTACCGCATGTCTGGCTTACTTTCGTGACCATAAATGCTTATTTATACCTCATTACATTGAGTTGGCTGGCTCACTTTCTCCATTTGCATGGCTGTGCTTGTATGCTTTACATTATCATGTTTGTCTGTATGAGCAATTGTTTGGAATAAACTCATGCAATCGAATCCATATTTGGCTTCTCATTACCGCTGCTACACAAACAGGGTTCGCCTAAGTATGACATACGGCATCCGAAAGGAAGATTTATTTCATAACACACTCCAGCATTCCTAAATAAAGGAGTCATCTCAAGCGTCACTAAAATAGTGAGCCCTTTCTCGAATTTGACGCAGCCATCAAAGTAATGAACCCGATGACGAACATAACTCATTCGACTTAAACTATTATCACCAAGAATAAACAACATTATGGCTTTATAAATTGATTTATTAAGAAACAGTATTCAAAGTACTCTACCCAACTTTATTAAAATAATTTCAACGTTCGTCAGAAGTTCTCTTGATACTTTGAAATGTTATTGATGTTAAGATCTTGTTATTATGTCATAAGTTAGTGTAGAATAGACGGTACTCCTCATAATACAAGCCCAGATAAAGAAGAACGGTTTGGCGTGGAGTTGCCGACCCGATTCCTTAGAAAGCTAACTAGCTAAAAATAACTTAAAGAGAAAAAATAATATAATCCATTTAAACTCTGCCCTAGGAGTTAGAAAGTCTTCATTTATAAGAGTCATGACATCACATGATGAAAGTCGATTTCTTTCGGAAGTCACAAGTCCGATGCCTTTTCTGACAACAGGAGCAACCATACTTTTAGGTACGCGGAGTGTTCGTACACTGGCATGAATCACATTGACTCAGCATCATCAAAAACTCCTTCAAAACAAAGGAAGAGAGCAGTACAATGTACGTCATTCAATGCTATGCTCCTATCGCTGATTACAATGAAGAAGTTAATGATATATTCGACTAGCGACTGCAGTCGACCATCAAGAAATGCTCATTAAAGGATTTGATGATTTTGATGGAAGACCTAAATGCCAGGGTTTTAATGCACAACACCGGATTTAAGAGAAGGGAACATGAGACAATTGTACAATACAACAAAGAAGCTCTCTGGAAACTGTCGTAAACCAGAACCACCATTGACGAGCAAAGTAGGCAAAGCAATCAGCCACATTGAAGAACAGCAAAACAGGTGGATAGAGAACTTTAAGGATCTCTTGAATTAACCAGCCCCACTAAACCAACTCAGCATGGAAGCAGCATCCACAGACCTCCCAAATGACGTAAGCTCACATTCAGCTGAAGAGATTAATATGGCTATCAAACAAATCAAGAGAGGCAAAGACGCGGGGCCAGAAAACATTCCAGCTGAGATACTGAAAGTAAACATAAAAAATACAGCAAAAATGTTCCACATTCTCTTTAACAGGATTTAAGAGGAAGAACAAATACCAACAGGCTGTAAAGAAGGTCAATTCACCAAGATATCAAAGAAAGGAGATCTCAGTAAGTGTGATAACCACGGAGGTATCACTCTTGTCTCAGTGCCAGGAAAAGTCTTTAACAGGGTACTGCTAAACAGAATGAAGGACTTCGTGAACACCCACCGACCAAATGGCAACATAACGGATCAGTGTAATGTAATGACGCGAGTCGCAGTTGACTGTGATCACCACTAAAGGCAAATTATGTACCAATTACCAGGTTAAATCCCTCCGTAGAACAGAAATTAGAAGAAAAGTTGGAGTTTGTGATTAGTATATATTTATCGGCGATCTCGTGGTATCGAAATAATACTGAGATCGTGCCAAGGTATAAATACGAGACTACCGTCAGTACATGAGCGAGGTCAAGGTCAAAAACAACGGAAAATGAGGGTTCTCTTCATAAAAGTAGATCAGTAAAGTAGCCTCCCCGCCTGGAAATGGTTTACTCCTTAAATACATAGAGGTTTCATTCATGAAACTGATCGGCATACCTGTCATTGTGGGACGTAAGAGTTGACGAACAGGAAGAGATCGTAAATCCTCTAGTTGTCGCTGTAGGTCTCTTATGGAGAACGGTATCAGTAGCAACCGGCCATATTTTTTGCTCTAGTTGGAGTGCCACACAAGAGTGGTTTGTATTCAGAATCTGAAGATGGCGTTCATAGGAATCCGACCAGAAAACGCTGCAGACGTAGGATGGGACCACATTGGTCAGGGGAACCCGGAATGACTGTTAGAACTTATGGAGACCTTACGTATGCCAGACATATTCGGAACCAAAACATTAACTGAATACATTGACAATAGCGTGAGTGGTCAAGCCAAAGGTTGTAGAGATCGACTGAAGTCTCATCTATAGATGGTGCAGATGAAGCCTGCTGGTGATCTACATGTGCTGGTTTGAGACGATCAGTGCTGACTATCTCGACGTGGCCATGTTGATCAACCTTTCAGGTCTTTTCGTGACGAGAGATCACATGAAAAGATCCTCCGTAAGGCTGTTGGAAAGGTTTCCGTTCCGAATCTGCGAAAACATGTGAACAGGTAGATAACTGGTTCTTGAGGGAGAGGGACCTGTGAATTCTGTATACCATTTGACGCCATGCGGCGAATACAGAGCACTATTGGCAGATATTCAATGTTCCACCTCTGAACTTGTATACTTCACGACACTGCGTTTGCTCGGGAAGTTCTTGACACCATGGAGCAGTGACAATTTTTGTAAAATAGACAACGTCTAACTTTGTCTGAATACATGCGAACACTGCGAACAATCTGCCTACGTACCACCAGAGTTAACAGTGTTTCATAACCAGATTCAAATCCCTATATGAACACCTATTTGGGCGAACATATCTGATAGAGAAGTCCGAAAAGCATTCTTACACACTTGAAACAATTACAAGTTCACTTTTGTCGGATAACGTAATAAAGATCAATTATACAATGACACGATAGGCTATTCTAATTCAATTTTCCGATGCCCAAATAACTAGAGCAACAAGTCTTGATACGGCGTTGAGAATGTTTTCAACAGGAACACAGAAAGTTGCAGGTTACCAAACACAAAACTCAACCTTATTTATAAAATTGAATAAACGCATTTTATGAGTGACACAAAATAGCGTACTAAAATAATCCCGCAACAAATTAGAGACAAGCACTACCCGAATCGCTAATGAAAGCTATAAGTCAAATAAGCGTTTATAGCACGACAATAATGTAGTTTTAAATTTCAGAATAGAATTACAAAATTAGGACGTTTTCCAAATGGTTTCTAAGAATGTAACGTCCTCAACCGATTCAAATAGTGACATTCAATCTACTGCTAGTCACGTTCCATCTATACCATGTGATAGTCACATACGTATGGATTATAGATTGTCTGTCACGCATTGAGTGAAGTATGAAAGTATTGCAGAAATCATTACACTGACAGAAAATCATTTCCACATCAATACACGTCATTCCTAATTTGAATGACCCGGTAGATCAGATGTCAACAAATCGTTCATTTGTCAACCAATGTGAATCTCGTGATATTGTACTATACAGTTGTATATAATATATATATACACTGTATTCTACATCAGTGTATCCTACATCATTCCTCTATCACAATGTCCATTAAATTTCAAACATTATTCTTCATTGTCTTATTACTGCTCATTCAAAATTTCAACGGGATTCTGAGTGATGATGATGATGATAAGCACGACGATAAACATCACGATCCTGTTGGTAAGATAGCAAAAATTAAACCGGTAGAACAGAAGAAAATCTTCAAACATGGTGATCATCATCATCATCATCATGATCACGATGATGATGACGACGATGAGAAGAAGAAGAAGGAGAAGAAGCAGAAGGAGAAGAAGAAGGAGAAGAAGAAGGAGGAGAAGAAGAAGAAGACAACTACAACTGATCAATTGATCAAACGTAGACGAATTCCGAAACTCGGTGAATCCACAGATACTATACCACCAAAGTATCGATCAGCAAAGAAAGATAAGTCGGATCAAACCAAGAGCACGGGAAGTACAACGAAATCACCGAAATAAACAATCAGTTTGAATAGTAGTGGATTGTGAGTAAAGATTGAATGAATTGAATTCGATGTGGTTGTAAACTATTTTTGAATGAATAAAACTATATGTGCATTGCTTAAACAAAATGATATTGTGTGTGTTGTATTTTGTGTTTTGAGATTATGAGAACCGCATGGGGTAGATAAGTTTGTAGAATGTGAAAGAATTTGATAGCAGTTTTGTTTAAGTATGTGGCTACATATCACTTGTCTGTTAGCTTACACCTGTTACCTCTGATGCCGCATAGGCGGCCGAATCGCATTCGCCGAACTACTCTGTTCAGGCCTTACTGTCATGTTCCAGGGAAATACCTTTTAGTCTTTGCATTTCTGTCAGCAACTTTCAGCCCGATGTTTTCCTTGTTCATACTCTTTTCAATCGACCTTGGGGTTTCCAAGTTTTGGCTCCCGTTGTGATGCGATTGGTCGCCTTCCACAATTCCAGTTCGTATTCCTAAGTTCTTACCTGCTTGGCCTCTGGTTTGTTCTGTCCCGAATTTGTTTGTCTTCATAGTTCCATATTTTCCATGATGTCGAATGATTTTTTTCGTAGTCAATGATTTTGATGTAGAGTGGTGAATTCTGTCCAACTGATTGTGTTATTTACCCGTTCGCTTACATCCGTTACCTCCATTAAGCGTAGTTGGCTGTAAAGTATTCTCCGAACTTCTCTTTCCCGGACATCCCTTTTCATTTTCAGTCATTAATTGTTCATTCTTTACATGTGCGTCTACACTTCTCTTTGTTATCTGTTCTTCGGCCTTCCTGCTTTTCCTTATTCTTAATGGTTTTGAGAGAAGACCTAGCTGACGACGTGGTTAGGTGCTTACCTCAATGTCTGTCCTAACCACCTTCAATCGAATCTTATTTTTTATCTCCTACACACGATTTTCTTTGATGGTGACCATCAAATTAATGTGCACTATCTTGTTCAGAGACAGAAGAGTGAGGTCATCTGCAAAGTAGAAATCGCGCAGCTGTATTTGACCTGTCTGCTCTATTCCGTTCTTCCATTCTCATGTTGACATCTTCTTCAGCCATTTGACCACCAGAAGAAGAAGAAAGGATGGGTCTAAGCAATTCTTCATATCACCTATCCGCAATTCGAACGGATATGTGAGCTATCCACTATGCACGATTTTGTAGTTTAGTCCATCATACGAACTCCATATGACGCCATTGACTCTCTTTACAGACACTCTATGGTGTTGAATAAGCCTCCATAGTATTGTTCAATGCACTCTGCCGATCTGATCGATTCAAGTGTTTTAAGATATTCTCTACCCTCTTGTTCCGTTGTTGTTTAATGTCGGTAATTTGTTTATTTTCATTGATTTTCAGTGGTCTGTTTTGTTTACTATAGTTTCCAGTGAGCTTGTTCGCTGTGTCGTACCATTGTCTCATGTTTCATTCTATTGCAGCCTTTTCCGTTTGTCTGCTCTGATGCTTCTCATCACTTGCTTGCTCGCTTCCATAAATTCAGCTTTTCTCTGCAGTTTTTCAGCTGATGTTGATTGCTGCCTTCATGTACTTCCTGTCTTGAATCTTATCCAGTTTATTAACATTGATCTATTCCTTGTGACGGTGCTTCCTGTGACCTGAAACCTCGAGACATGACGTAGAGATTGCTTCAAGTTGTTCTCCATGGTATATTTCTCTCTATTGAGTGGATGGTTGAAGGCTTTCCATTATCCGAGTGAAAGGCTGGATTTAACTTTTTCGATGCTACTCGCACCGTTGTCCAATGCTTCTTGTGTTTCACTTTCATCTTGGCGACCAGTAAATGGTGATCTTAGGCTATATCAACTCTTCTCCTGGTTCTCGCTTCCTCCAACCTTTCTTCTGAAGCTTTTATTGATGCAAATACGGTCGATTTAGTTCTGAGTAGTGTGATCCTGTGTGTCAAAATAAAGTTGACTGTGTACACCACCACAAACCAATCACGTTACTGCCTTCAATCGTTATCCTGTCATGAACCAAAGACAGGTAAAAAGATATAATCCAGATGGAGGAGTATATTATTCGGTAATAGCGTTGTATTGAAAGAATACCGAAACTGTGACTGAGAATATGGGTGGAGACACACGGTGCAGTATAAACAAGTTTTCAAAGAAGCATGCGAAAAGTTTCTGTATAGAAGTTCAGTAAAAAAATCACTGGTACAATTGGTTATAATAATAAGTGTTTCTATTACACCAATAGCATATTATTCGGAAAAGTGGATTCATTACAATAGTCCCTCTACCTAGAAAGGGTTTACGTTTTCGATACGTAACGGCTTAATTCGTGAGACTTATTTTTATACGTGCGATTGTGTGACGTAAGAGTAGACGAACAGGAAGAGATTGTTGATCCTCTAGTTTTTAGCCGACACCATTAGCAAGGTGTCATATTTTCTGCTCGAGTTTGCATGCCACACAGGACTGGATTTTATTCAGAATCTGAAGATGGCGTTTGTATGTGTCCGGAACATCAAACGCTGCAGACGTAGGACAGAACCACATTGATTGAGGGAACCAGAAACGATCGTTAAAACCAAGTTGAAGACCTCACGTATGCCAGACATATTCGGAACCAAAACATCGATTGAGTACATTGACAAGAGCGTGAATGATCTGGCCGAAGGTTTTTGAAAGTGACTTGAGGCGACGGTAGCAGAAGGTCGATGGTCGGAGGCGTAAGTTCATGGTAAAAAAATCAAAGAATAAGTAAGAGGGTTAGGACAATGTAATTTGGGGTAGAATCCTATAACCCATACGTTGCTTATTGAGAGGCTGGTCACGAATGCCTGCAGGAAGATGTGTCTGGCAACTCGAACGCGGGACGTAACTAGTCGTTGAAGGCTTGAGACTGCAATTTCACAAAAAGTCGAAGGTTGGTGTGCCCTACTGATCTGGACGCCAGACTGATGTCTCATCTATTGACAGTGCATGTGATGCATGCAGTTGGCCGGGACATGAGAATGAGGTCTCCGATGTATGCAGCATGGGCGACGAAACATTGTATATCTTCCTTTAAGCTGATCCTGATGTCTAAGAGGACGAGCAGTAAGGTTTCATACTAATTTTGGTTTTTGTGTGCTCGAAGAGCATTTTTAAGTTGGCGATGAAACCGTTAAACTAAATCATTTGAATCTGGGTTTGGGTGGCTGTGCGTATGCGCCCCCTACTAAGCACTTTGGGTAGTGAGGAGAATCATTCGGACACGCATTTTTGTCGTCGATCAGTCTTGTCAGCTGAGGGTAAACTGTCCAGTGCTATCGATTGTTCTATGAAGCGGTGAGAAATTGTCTCCTGCGTTATAGAAGTGATGGGAATAGCTTTGGGATATCTGCTGAACCGATCAATGCATGTGAACATGTGGTTGTGCCCATGCGATGGTGGCAATGGTCCTACAATGTCAATTTGAACGTGATCGAAGTGAGCATCAGGCGTAGCGAATATGCCGATATGGTTAGATACGTGCCTATGCACTTCTGATCGTTGACGTGGCTGTGATACCTGGACGAAGTAGTACATGAAGGACATTAAAAACGAGACAACGATAGGCGGAGGGTGCGACGTGTCGACGTAGATCCGTGGAAGTATCACACAAAATAGTACCAGAATTGGTAGTTATGGGAACGTCCTGGCACTGAAGGGATGTAGATTGTTGTGCATCTGTACATGAGGAATCATTTGCTTGGGCAGCGGTCACGGTGTGTGTCCTGTCCATTTCCGCCGCTTCTTCTTGATTTCCTCCTCCACTGGAATCTGGTTTGTTCTCTTCCATAGTACGTTGTTGCTGATGGTATCTTGCCAACGGAGCTGGAGTATTTTGCGTAGACAACTGTTCATAAATACTTGTATCTTCTGGATGATGGCTTTCGTATTTCTCCCAGTTTCCGCCTCATACAGTAGAACTGTCTTGACATTTGTATTGAAAATCCTGATTTTGGTGTTGATTCATATTTTTTGGAGTTCCAGATGTTTTTCTATTATAGAAATACAGCACTTGCTTTGCCGATCTGCGCCCTCACATCTGGATCGGATCCACCTTGGTTGTTGATGATGATGCCAAGATATGTAGAGGTGTTAACGTCCTCCAAAGAGTCTCCATCAAGAGTGATTTGGTCGATGATGCGATCAACAGGTCATCAATATAGACGCGAACAAGAGCGAAGTCTCGTACTAAGCTATCGATAAACCTTTAGAAAGTTTGAGCGGCATTTCGTAATCCAAGTAGCATTCGTAGGAACTCAGACAGACCGAAATGAGTCGTGATAGCAGTTTTATCGATATTCTCGAGAGCGACTGGGTTCTGATGATATGCTCATTCTAGATCAATCTTGGAGTGAATAGTCGTACCCTTGAGTGATGACGTGATTTCGTGTATGTGGGGAATGGAGAATTTCACACACTTTGCAAGGGGCTCGACAACAGCGGGTATCGGGCCTAAATGTACGGTGTTCGCTTCCGAAGTCGCCATTGAGCGTGGCCTGGAAGATTCCTGCTTTAGGCGAGTACTAACAACCTTGCATGATCGCGATCCTGCACGGGGGACGTAGTGTTCTGGAATAAAAGAACGTCCTCGAAACTTGAGACGGACATGAACGCAGCAATCCCAATCTCCTTGAGCTCGGGAGCGACTAACATCGAGGTCTACGCTCCTAATTGACGCTGAGGCAACCATGTAACTGTCTCGAGTGCATGTTCGCGCTAAAAGGTTTTCTGCTATGAGGGCAACCTGATTAGGTGGTGTGTCCTGGAGCAGAGTAGTTATCGTAGGTTGAATGTATGCTGGCAGTGATTCGAGTCACAGTTACTTCACTATTTCAGAGTAAGCTGTCATAGGTCCTGCCAAAGAGTGCAGGATCGTGAGGTGGTGGCTCGGCTTAGCATTACTTAAGAGGAAATCGGCTTTCATCATGTGACGTCATGACTCTTATAAATGAAACCATTCTAACTCCTACGGCAGAGTTTAAATGGATTAAATTATCTTTCTCGTTACGGTATTTTTAGCTAGTTAGCTTTCTAAGGAATCGGGTCGTAAACTCCACGCCAAACCGTTCTTCTTTATCTGGGCTTGTATTATGAGGAGTACCGTCTATTCTTCACTAACTTATGACATAATAACAATAGCTTATCAACAATAACATTTCAAAGTATCAAGAGAACTTCTGACGGGTGATGAAATTATTTTATTAAAGTTGGGTAGAGTACTTTGAATACTGTTTCTTAATAAATCAATTTATAAAGCCATAATGTTGATTATTTTTGGTGATAATAGTTCTAGTCGGATGAGTTATGTTCGTCATCAGGTTCATTTCTTTGATGGCTGCGTCGAATTCGAGAAAGGGCTCACTATTTTAGTGGCGCATGAGCTTACTCCTTTATTTAGGAATGCTGGAGTGTGTTATGAAATAAATCTTCCTTTCGGATGCCTTATGCCATACTTAGGCGAACCCTGTTTGTGTAACAGCGGTAATAAGAAGCCAAATATGGATTCGATTGCATGAGTTTATTCCAAACAATTGTTCATACAGACACACATGATAATGAAAAGCATACAAGCAAAGCCATGCGAATGGGGAAAGTGAGCCAGCCAACTCAATGTAACGAGGTATGAATAATCATTTATGGTCACGAAAGTAAGCCGGGCATGCAGTAAGCCAAGCATGCGGCAACCTTGCGTGGTCATAATCTGGCTCGGGTAACGAAGTGTTCTGGAATGAAAGATCGTCCTCGAAACTCGGGTCGGTTATGAATGCAGCAATCCCGATCTCCTTGAGCTGAGGAGCGACTAACATCGAGGTCTACGCTCCTAAGTGACGTCGAGGCAACCATGTAGCTGTCTCAAGTGCATGTTCGCGCCAAAACGTTTTCTGCTATGAGGGCAACCTGATTAGATGGGGTGTCCTCGAGCAGAGTAGTGATTGTAGGATGAATGTGTGCTGGCAGTGATTCGAGTTACAGTTCTTTAACTATTTCAGAGTCAGCTGTCATAGGTCCTGCCATCAATCAAGGGGCGTCGTGCTAATGAGGTCTTCAATGTCTGAGAATCACCTGGTTAAGACGATCGTAGGCATCTGGTTTGTAAGAATTGAGGAGTACCTCATGGAGAGCAGCTGTGTGTCCTTCAGTTAAAGACTTCAGAGCGTAGGCATATTTCTGCCACTGGCTTGTACTGTGGCGGATCTCGAATTGAGCCTCCGGTGCCATGAATAAGACTCCCAGGTTGTGGGGAACGAAAGAGTAAGGTCGAAAATTAATGACTTGCAACTGGGGTCAATTAGGTCAATGTCATTTTTGAGTCTATCCACCAATTTAGAGGGTTGTTGCGAATAAAGTCGATACATTAATAAATATCGATATGGTAAGAGCAACAACGAGAAATATGGTTGGAAGTGGATAGATAAATAACAGACTCAACGGAATCAGCTTGAATATTGCAGGTTTAGCAACAATGGATGCGTGTCCGAAATCTTCACTCACCAATGTAACAGCGAGTTGTAGCTACTTACCGCGAAATAACCAAATTAACTCCCTTGCCAGCAGAAATTCAAAAGTCGAGTTTTGATTGGAGGTAGAGGTATGTATGTTGGTGATCTCGTGATATCGAAAACACCCCTATATCACAAAAAACGGTTGTGGGCGAGACAACGTGACCGTGGCAACCTGAACAATGTCCGTGTCACGTGATCAGGAAGGTAATGGTTTTTGGTACAGATACACAAAGGAGTACAGTAAAACAATCACTGATAAAACTGGTTACAATACAAAATGTCTCCATTTCACCAATCACGTTCTCTCCATAGAAATGTTCCACTACATGTTTATACTGGATAGATGGTAATTCTCTTTATACGCATATATGTTGAGAGATATTGGTTAATTGTAGTTCTTTGCACTAGCTTAATGGTGTGTTATCTATCTACACAACACTATAGTTAGCACTGCTTCACTACCAGATTCAAATCCCTATATGAACACCCACATTACGGACATATGTGATAGAGGATTCCGAAAGGATTCAACTAGTGACCTTCACTCTACTACTAGTCACGTTCCAAATATCCCATGTGGTAGTCATGCACGTATAGGTCATAGTTTCTTTGTCGAGCATTGAGTGAAGTATGAAAGTATTTCAGAAATCATTACACTGACAGAAAATCATTTCCACATCGATACACGTCATTCCTAATTTGAATGACCCGGTAGATCAGATGTCAACAAAGCGTTCATTTGTCAACCAATGTGAATCTCGTGATATTGTACTATACAGTTGTATATAATATATATATACACTGTATTCTACATCAGTGTATCGTACAACATTCCTCTATCACAATGTCCATTAAATTTCAAACATTATTCTTCATTGTCTTATTACTGCTCATTCAAAATTTCAACGGGATTCTGAGTGATGATGATGATGATGATAAGCATGACGATAAACATCACGATCCTGTTGGTAAGATAGCAAAAGTTAAACCGGTAGAACAGAAGAAAATCTTCAAACATGGTGATCACGATGATGATGACGACGATGAGAAGAAGAAGGATAAGAAGCAGAAAGAGAAGAAGAAGGATAAGAAGAAGGATGAGAAGAAGAAGAAGACAACCACTGATCAATTGATCAAACGTAGACGAATTCCGAAACTCGGTGAATCCACAGATACTATACCACCAAAGTATCGATCTGCAAAGAAAGATAAGTCGGATCAAACCAAGAGCACGGGAAGTACAACGAAATCACCGAAATAAACAATCCGTTTGAATAGTAGTGGATTGTGAGTAAAGATTGAATGAATTGAATTCGATGTGATTGTAAACTATTTTCGAATAAATAAAATAAATGTGCATTGTTTAAACAACATGATTTTGTGTGTGTGTGTTGTATTTTGTGTTTTGACATAGTGAGAATCGATGTAGGTTAGATAAGTATGTAGAATGTGAGAGATTTTGATAGCAGTTTTGTTTAGGTATGTGGCTCCGTATCAATCCTGGTTAGCTTACGCCTGTTTCCTTTAGTGCTGTAAAGGCACCGCCTACGTATTTTCAGTGTTAGTACAGCTCCACATATATGACATAGATGTCCGGAAAGGATTCTGATCACATGTATCAAATGTTTTGTTTTTCTTCCTATGGAACATGTAGTGTCTGTACTCATATAATAAGGCAACATGTCTCGTCTCAACGTTGCAACAAATTAATTAAACGACTTATTGTTCACAGGTCTTCTAACCTTGTCTCTTATTCGTTCATGTCATTATTAGTTTCTATTTTAGTGTGTATCCGCATTACTTACTTCGCTCATCACATTTCTAACTATTTTTCGTCTAACAATAAATACTTAGTCAGTCATACGTAGAGTTCGTCCACTCGTTTTCTAGTTTTCATTCTGATATGTTTGCGGCTATTACATGTTCACTTTTCTCGGTAAATGGGATGAAGATCAACGATGAAGTGACATGATAGATTGTTGTAATCCGATTTTATGTGACCCCGATAACTAGGGCAAGAAGTCTTGATAAGGCATAGATAATTTATTCTACAGGAACCCAGAACGGTTGATGTTACCAAACACACAATTCAACCTTAGTTATACAACTGAATAAACGCCTTTTGTGAGAGCCACAAACTAGTGTACTAAAATAATCCATAAACCGAGGATCGTCAAGGATACACCGAGTGGGAAATGCGAACTGAAGATAAACTAAGCATTTATGGCGCGAAAACAATGCGATTCAAAATTTCACAATAAAATTACGATTTTAGGACCTCTTCCAATCGACTTCTCGGGATCCAACGTCGCTAACAGATCCAATCTTTGACCTTCAATCTACTGCTAGTCACGTTCCATCTATCCCATGTGGTAGTCATATACGTAAAGAATATAGTTTCTTTATCGAGCATTAAGTGAACAACGAAAGTATTCCAGAAATCATTACACTGACAGAAAATCATTTCTTTGTCCAAAAAACGTCACTCTTAATTCGAATGACCCGGTAGATCAGATGTCAAAAAATCGTTCTGTAGTGACCAATGTATTACTAGTTTCGTGATGGTTGGTATCCAACCTGTTTTTTTGGCTTCGTAAATTGGTTCGTCTGGACAATCGTTACTAACTAGCGTCTGATGGTTTATAAATCAGAAGGTGAACTCGAAGTGTTAAATACGTTGATTTCGGCACACCACAATGATAAATCAACAGACTACAAGCACTAAAAATAGAATCCTCATACGAGCGTTGGAAAGCAAGCAAGCGAGCGAATTGGCGAATGAATAGATGAGGTCAATTGGAGAAGGCTAATGAGCCAACTTCTAGAGACAAAGCATGACTAAGAATTTATAGTCAGACAAAAGGTAAGACAGACATGTAACGAGCAAGATAGGCATGCACACACATGAATGAAAGCGACGAATGATTGACAAGGTCGAAAGGCAAGTGGGACAAGTCATGTGAGCTAGACATTGAATGACTCACTACAACTCATCTGTCAACGTGAATTACGTCATATTCTACAACACATTTGTATATATATATCGTGTTCTATATCAGTGTATGGTACAACACTTAATTATCACAATGTCCATTACATTTCAAACATTATTCTTCATTGTTTTATTACTGCTCATCCAAAATTTCAACGGGATTCTGAGTGATGATGATGACCACGACGATCACCATCATGGTCATGTTAATAGGAAGGCTAAAGGTATACCGGTAGAAAAGAAGAAAATCTCCAAACGTCGTGATCATCATCATAATCACGATGATAAGAAGAAGAAGAAGCACAAGAAGAGAGATGAAGGTCGATTGATCAGACGCAAGAAACTTTCAAAACTTGGTGAATCCATAGATACCATACCACCAAAGTATCGATTTTAAAAGAGAAGTAAGTCGGATCAAATTGGAAGCACGAGAAATACAACGAAATCACCGAAATAAATAATCAGTTTGAATAGTTTTGGATTATGGCCGAAAATTGATTGAATTGAATTCGATGTGATTGTAAACTAATTTTTGAATAAATAAAATATATGTGTATTGTTTAAACAAAATGATATTGTGTGTGTTGAATTTTGTGTTTGAGACTGTGAGAATCAATCAGTCAGTCAGTCAGATGCAACGTAGAACTTCGTACCTAAGTACATCAGTTCATGTTGCCATACCACATCAGCACAGAGATGCAACTGTCGATTCAAATCCCATAGTAGAAAAGGTAGTGAAGGTATAAGAAGTAATCGGAGAGGTTAGGATTAGAAAGTATTATTCAAGAAGTATGATTTAATGAGAAAAGTTTAGATAGTCAAAACTAGAGTTGTTGAAGAACACAGAAGATTAGTATTTGAGTGGACACAAAGCATAAATGCACCGGCGCCATTGCGAACGATTTTGAGCCATGTCATTCAAGGTCTCTAACCATCGATTATTATCATCTCGCGGACCCCAACCAGGTAGTCGACAATTACCGACATGACTCAATCCACTTGTCAATGACTTCATGGATTTCTGCCATGTTTTGGTCTGGCCACCCCTAGCTTTCTTCCAACCTATTCCTACACTACAAAACAAAGCTCGTCGAGGCAGTCGGTGGTTGAGCATACGCAACACATGTCTCATTACTTCATCTATTGACCTGCCATCCTTACTTAGCACCCGCTTCCTAATAACAGCGTTGCTCACTCGGGTGTCCCATGATATACGAGCAATGCTGCGGAGACACCTATGATCGAAAACCAGTAACCTACGAATATCTTCTACTCTCATTGGCCATGTTTGACAGCCATAAAGTAAGACGGAGCGAACTACTGCGCTCGGTATGGGATAGATAAGTATGTAGAATGTGAGCGAATTTGATAGCACGTTTGTTTAAGTATGGGGCTCTCTAGTGCTTGTTAAGTCTACTGATGCATAGATGACCGCAATCTATCTCCGACCTTCTCTGTGCTGGAACTTGGTTTTTTATTTTCAGTCACCTACTGTTCATTCTTCACCTGTCTATCTTCAACTATCAAGTTCTGAACTGTGTTTTGCTTAGTGAGGTTGTTCGATGCTTTCTTCAGTTTGTGTTTTAATCACTTCCAGTTCTTCTGTTTAATTTCTTCCTTTGTTGAATCCTGGTTTGTTCTCTTGCACAGTAGGTTGTTGCTGATAGTGTCTGGTCAAGCGATTCGAAGTATCTTGCACACAGAACTCCTGATTAATACTTGCACCACGGGATGATGGCTTTTTTAGTTCTCCAACTTTTTGCTCCACGCAGTAGAACCGTGTTGAAGTTGGAATAGAAAGTTGTGAGTCAGGTGTTTGTTAATACTTTTTCTGTGGAAATGTTTGTAGACATTTTGCCTTATGTATGCTAATCCGTGTCTTTAAGTCTGTACCAGTTCCACGTTGTTTATTAATCCTGCTACATGGGTAAAATGTTAACATTTCTATATCTTTCAGGTGTGAGTTTTTTGTGTGACT